>BOPN01001512.1:125000-130000 GCA_017312705.2 Penaeus japonicus
CATACAAACATACACTAAAGCTCCAACACACACACATTTACATGCATATACATACACACACACACACACACACACACACACACATACACACACACACAAACACACAAACAGACTAACACACACAAACATACACACACACACACACACACACACACACACACACACACACACACACACACACACACACACACACACACACACACACACACACACATACACACACACACACACACACACAGACTAACACACACACACACACACACACACACACACACACACACACACACAAACAGACTAACACACACAACACATACACACACACACACACACACACACACAGATTACACACACACACACACACACACACACACACACACACACACACACACACACACACACACACACACACACACACACACACACACACACACACACACACATACACACACACACACACACACACACACAAACACAAACAGATTAACACACACACACACACAGACACACACACAAACACACACACACACAAACAGACTAACACACACACACACACACACACACACACACACACACACACACACACACACACACACAACACAAACAGATTAACATACACACACACACACACACACATATCCCTGCAACTTAGAACTGCACAGCATTACCTTTCAGCTAAACTCAGCTTAAGAATACCGCATCAAGAGGCCGCCCGAGACTGCATACCTGGAAAAGGGTGATAATCTTGCATTAGTTTACATTTGTATTTACATATTTAACATGCACTGCTGTACAGTAATAAGTTCAAAAGGATGTTTATTAATTCATAAAACAAATCTATGCAGGTGAATATATGACTGTGTATGTGAATCTTTCTCTCTCGTCTTCTTCTTCTACTCCTTTTTCTTCTTCTTCTTCTTCTCCTTCTTCTTCTTCTTCTCCTTCTTCTTCTCCTTCTCCTTCTCTTTCTCTTTCTCCTTCTCCTTCTCCTCTCCTTCTCCTTCTCCTTCTCTTTCTCTTTCTCTTTCTCTTTCTCCTTCTCCTTTTCTCCTTCTCCTTCTCCTTCTCCTTCTCCTTTTCTCCTTCTCCTTCTCTTTCTCCTTCAACTTCTTTTGCCTCTACTTCACCTTCTCCTTCTCCCTTCTTTATTTTCATTTTTGACTCCTACTGCACGACCTCCCCTCCCCCATTCCCCACAATCCTCTCCCTTTTCCCACTCTCATTACACCTCCGCTCCCCTCCCTCCCCCTCCCCCAACATCTCTTTCATCTAAACCCCCTCCTTCCTTAATTTTCGTGGCCTCTATCTATCCTACCACCTATCCTTACCCAACCATCACCCCCGCATCCTCCCCCCATCCCATCAACCCCGCCCCCTCCCCCTCAACACGACATCAGATCCCACACTCCCAAATCCCGGAGCTTGGCGTTGTCAGGGTAAATCCTACACTTCCCCCTTAGATAACAACTATACGCCCATGCTGCTCTGAACAAGGACAAGGGAGGGAGGGGGGAGATGGGAGGGGGAGACCGTGCATGTCGTAGAAGAGATGAATGAAGGAAGGAGTGAAGAAAAGATGTGAAGGAGGAAGGGGATAGGGGGGAGAGGGAGGGGTAGTATAACTATGTTTGGAGGAGGGAAGAGAGGAGAGGCGTGTATGTGTATGAGGGAAGGAAGGAAAGAGGGAAGGAGAGAAGGAAGAAGGGTAGGGCGAACGTATTTGTAGGAGGGAGTGCATGTTGGAGGGAGGGAGGAGGGGAAAGAAGACGGAAGGAAGAGCAGGAGGAACGTGCGGGAAGGAAGGAAGGAGTGAAGAGAGAGGAAGAGAAGAGATGAAATTGAGACATGGAGGGAGGAAAGAGAAGAAGGGTGAAGAGTGGATGAGGTGGAGGAAGATTGGAATAACAGGAGCAAATGGAAGGATGTGGAAGAAGGAGGAAAAAGAAGAAGAGACGAGGAGAAGGGAAGAAAATATGAGTAATAAAGAGAGGGAAAAGGAAGCAAAAGGAAAAAGGGAGAGAAAAGAGGAAAATAAAATGAAAATCATGAAAATCAGGGTTTGGGAGATACAAGTCGAGGAGGAGGAGGAGGAGGAAAAGATAATATTTGAGGACAGGAAAAGGGAGAATGGGGGAGACCAGAGAAAAGAGGAAATATACGAAGAGGAAATGAAGACATAAGAGACAGGAGCATGAAGAGGAAAGAGGGTGAGAAAAGGAAATGAGGGAAAATAAAGGAGACAAAGAGGAGATAGAGGAGAGAGAAGAAGAGAGGGAAATAAGAAGAGATAAGAGGGGAGGACGAGGAAGTGAGGAGAGCTGTAAGGAAACTAATGAACCATATGGACACAGGAGGGAACGGCAAGAAAACAAAAAGAAGAAAAAAAAACAGACGAAAAGACAAAGGATAGAGAATTAATTAAACAATTAATAATAAGGCAAAAAGGAAGAGAAAGGAGAAAGACAGAGAAAAGAGAAAAAAACAACAACAGGAAAAGAGGTGACTCGAAAAAGAAAATAACGCCGCGGGACAAGGAAAAGGAAAAGCACAAAAGCAAGGGTCATCCACTACTGACAAGCGACCAAGCGCCGTAACTTCCCCTCTTGGCTGCGGAGAAGCTGGGATTCGCAAAGGAAACCGGGAGACTTTTCGGGGCTGTGTGAAGACGAGGGAGGGAGAGAGAGAGAGAGAGAGAGAGAGAGAGAGAGAGAGAGAGAGAGAGAGAGAGAGAGAGAGAGAGAGAGAGAGAGAGAGAGAGAGAGAGAGAGAGAGAGAGAGAGAGAGAGAGAGAGAGAGAGAGAAAGAGAGAGAGAGAGAGAGAGAGAGAAAGAAAGAGAAAGAGAAAGAGAAAGAGAAAGAGAAAGGGAGAGGGAGAGGGAGAGAGGATCGTCCAAATACACCCTTGCGTTAACTGGCTTAACGCACTTCTCCCAATGCCAATCGCCCTTCCCCTTTCTCTGTGCAACTACATGTCTCTTGAATCGGCAACATACTTCAAAAATAGAATTGCGAATTGTGCTCTGAAGAGAATAGGCGAGTCTTCGACGCCCATTTTTTATCCCGGTGGCCCATTGCGACGCCCACACCCGACTGCGTCCTTGCCCTACGCCCGATGAATATTATTTCCTCTCGCCATTTTGAACGCCTACCCGCCCACCCTCCCTCCCGCCCTTCCTGCTCGTCTTCCACCGTCTGTATTGGGGTTCACGCTCTTCGTCATTTTTTCGCCTTTATCGTCCTCAAGTTTCCTTTGTCCTTCGTATTCGCTGACACATCTCATCACGCCCACGCGAGGGCGACGCGCGTGGCGAGAAGGCTGCGTCGACGAGAGATTCGGAGACGTTTGTGCACAATGACGAGTCAACACATGCGTACAAATACGCATGCGGACACATACAAAAATTAAGAAAATACATATATGTACACACACACACACACACACACACACACACACACACACACACACACACACATATAGACACACCTCAAGGGCTACTGCAGGTCACTTCAAATTTCTTTCTTAATATGTAGAGGAAAAGAGGGCAAGAGGGAGCGGAGAGGATCGTGATGAAAGGCAGTGAGAAGGACAGTTAAATGGGAAGGGATGTGGAGGGATAAAGGGAGAGGGAGAGGGAGAGGGAGAGGGAGAGGGAGAGGGAGAGGGAGAGGGAGAGGGAGAGGGAGAGGGAGAGGGAGAGGGAGAGGGAGAGGGAGAGGGAGAGGGAGAGGGAGAGGGAGAGGGAGAGGGAGAGGGAGAGGGAGAGGGAGAGGGAGAGAGAGAGAGAGAGAGAGAGAGAGAGAGAGAGAGAGAGAGAGAAAGAGAAAGAGAAAGAGAAAGAGAAAGAGAGAGAGAGGAGAAGAAGACTAAGGGAGGATAATAAGACAGAGAAAATGGCAAAACAAAAACAATAAACAAAGAAAGGCAAAAGAGAGTGAAAAATGGAAAGAGAACAAAAGGCAGAGCGGTATTGTTAACGGAAGCAGAGGAAGCAAGCAAGCCAAATGGATCGGGAGAGGAACTGATGCTGGTGATCTGGAAGCCGATCAGGGGACTCGGGGCGGGGCTGAGGCAGGGGGCGGAGTGGAGGGGGAGGGGTAGATGATGATGATGCTGAGGATGGACGAGATGATGAGAAGCTGGGGATAGACGAGAGGCTGAGGCAGAAGTGGGAAGGTAAAGAGGCTGATTTGAGAGACGGGAGACGAAGGGATTTTTGCCGTGAAGGAAATATGGCGGCGTGGAGGGAACAGACAAACTTGCGTACGTGAATCTACACATGCACACATACATTAATGCAGATCAAATAAAGACCATTATAGACGATCACAAGTGTATACACACATACGCAATTACATGTATAATCATACATCACAAATCCTGAAACAGCAAACACACACAGACACGCACGCACACACACACAGGCAAACACACACACACACACACACACACACAAACACACACACACACACACACACACACACACACGCTTAAACGACATGAGGCTATTCCTTGATCAAGGGTTACAAAGGGACCGAACATCTGCAAGTTAACAAGGACAGTGTTTACAATGCAGTATATCGATTCCTTGTACATGTTTACGAGAGTAGATGTATCAACTTGAGGAATTGAACGCAAGACATCTTAACGAGGTAATTAAGTCGAGTCTATTTTTAGCCTTTCAAAATATAAAAGAAAATAAATAAAGAAAAAAGTTTGGGACTACCAAAGTAGATGCAAATGCAGAGAATGCAAGACAAAAGAGAAACAAGCATTAACACAGGGAGAAAAACTCAAGAAATAAAAAAAGACTCGTGAAAAAAAAACTCCCCAAAACGAACTAAATGAAAGATCAAGATAAATAAACCGCACCTAATATCGGTATGGATAACATGTTTCACTAACAGCATAACGCGAGCATGGCATCTCCTCGCAACAGCAGATGGGGAGATTTTGTCTTCGCGGTGGCAGATGGAAATGGCTTGTTCTTAAGGAAATGGCAGAT
>BOPN01001512.1:135000-138311 GCA_017312705.2 Penaeus japonicus
ATTTACATCCAACAAACTTTCAGCCAGTCTCCAGTGAACAATATACATCAAATACCACGAGAAAAATACACGAAGCTCTTAAAGGAACGTTCCCTGACACACCAGCTGGGCGCCTGGCAGGGTCAAGCCCCTCGTGCTCGAAATGCCGTCAAAGCCACGTCAGGTCGGGGGATCAGGCCCAACACCCTGCCAAGAAGCCAGGGGATGCCTGATAAAAGGTAGAATCATTTTGATAATTGGTATGGTTGTTGTTATCACTATTCTCATGATTCATCATATCTCTTATCATCATCATAATCATCAGTAGTAGTATTATTGTGTTTGTTAGCATCATTAATATCATTATTGATATTATCATCATTATTAATAGTATCAGTATTCTCACTGTCATTAGCATTATCATTAATTTTATCATCACTTTTTAATATCAGTAATAACATCAGGATTAACATTATGATTTCTATCATCATTATCAATACCATTATCATTAACATCGTCATCAATATTTGTATTAGTATTACGGTCATCAATGCTACTAGCAATATCAATATCATGACAATCATCATTATCATCATTATCATCATCATTATTATCATCATTGTTATCATCACTATTGATATAACTTTTTTTTTCAATATGAGGATGCGTGCCTGTTTGTTTATTTGATTACGTGTGTGTGTGTGTGTGTGTGTGTGTGCGTGTGTGCGTGTGTGTGTGCGCGCGCGTGCGTGCGTGTGCGTGTGTGTGTGTTGCTACGAACACACACATATGTATCCTAGTTTGCGTGCAAGCGTGCATACACATGTGCATGTACGTATATGAACGTAAAAGCGTGCGTTCCTACGTGCGTTTCGTGTGCTCGTGTGAACCAAGCGCGTGGGCCGAGGGTACGATGCTTACGCGACCGAGTACAGGAGGTAACTGCCTCTCTTGCGCTGATGAAGTCACTGATAGAGAGAAGTTTCCATTGCATGCTTCCCTTTATCTTCATGCAGACGGTTGCGCAATGGAATGCAAATGGGTTCCTTGCGGCGTTATTTGTCATGTCGGCGAAAGAAGTGTAAAATAATGTAACAGAGATGACAAGAGAGTAGAAGAGAGAGGAGTGTGAAGAAAAAAAGTACGAATAAAAGTAGAGAAATGAAATATGTTTCCCCCTCCGACACAACAACAATAATGATACCAATGGTAATGATGGTAACAATAACAAAAACATCAATAATAATGACAATAACAATATAATGCTAATAATATTAATATTGATAATGATAATGAATATAAAGATAATAATTAGGCATAAACATATTAGGTATACTACTAACAACAATAATTAAAATAATAAAAAGGATAAAAATGATAATAATAGTAATAATAATGAAAATGATAATAATTAGGATAAAATTATAATAATAATGATAAAAATGATAACAATAATGATAAAAATGATAACAATAATAATGATAGTAATAATGATAATTATAATAGTAATGATGATTATAATGATGATAAGGATAACAATAACAATTATAATAATAATGAAAATAATGATAATAATGATAATGATAATGATAATCATGATGATGATAATAACAATAATAATAATAATGATCATAATAAAATAATAATAATGATACTACTACTACTAATAATAATAATAATAATGATAATAATAGTAATAATAATAATGATAATGATATTAATAGTAACAATTATAATAGTAACAATAATAATGATGGCAATAATAATCATAATGACAAAATCAATACCAACACAAAAAACAATACCAATGATAATAGCACTGATAACAATAGTAACACCGACAAAAGCCGAAGCCAGAGACCACCCAAAGCAAATCCCCAGAACCACCAGCCAGCCAGCGAAGAAGGCCAAGTCCGCCGCCCCGGCAAAGCCACGCACGATCTCTGCCTTCGGTCGTCGCTGCTTCGAGGGTGAAAGCGGACGACGTTTACACGACAGCCGAGACGTTCGTTCCCGAAGCGCCTTATCTTTATTCATCACTCCACGCAACTCTGCTCTTGGTCTCGAGTCTGGTGGGTGGGGGTGGGAGTGAGTACGAAGTGAGTACGAAGTGAATGAGGTGGGTCATGAGAGGAAAAGAGAGTTTAACGGAGGAGGGTATGTCGGTTGGGTGTGAGTGTGAAGGTGAGTGAGTTGAGTCAAGTGGGTAAGAATAGATGGTAAAGAGATGGATGTAGGTACGTCGTTGAATAAGAGGGGTTAAAGTGGGTGAGAAAGTGAGTAAGTCAGGTTAACGTGAATGAGAATAGTGAGTGAGACCGCAAAACTTAGAGAATGAATGAAGAGTGATGTGAAGAACGAAAAAAAAAGAAGAGAAGAGAAGAGAAAACTAAAGGAACAAAATGAACTGAAAATAGATTCACCAAAAGCCCACTATACACTCCCGACCTAAAGTATTGGCCACTGATGAATAACCGCCGCATTTCGAAGACGTGGGAGCGTCTCTTTCGACCAAATTGAATCCGGTTTAGGGCGAGGTGGAAGCTCGGCGTCTGGGATATGGAAGGGGTTTTAATGCAATAACCGACGCGGTGAAGAGGGTAAAATACACAATGGGAATGTTGCAACTAGATCTCTCTTTTCTCTCTCTCTCTCTCTCTCTCTCTCTCTCTCTCTCTCTCTCTCTCTCTCTCTCTCTCTCTCTCTCTCTCTCTCTCTATCACTCTATCTCTCTATCTCTCTATCTCTCTATCTCTCTATCTTTCTTTCTTTCTCTCCCTCGCTCACTTACGTTATGAGAACTTTTGTCAAAGTAAGACTATAGATTATGTGAATTATTTTTAAGTGGTCAAAATAGTAGTTGTGAATTTAAGGTATTCAAAATCTTAAGCAATTCAGATTTTTAGGTTTAAATATTTTTGGTTATAAAATTCTCACGCTTTTTTTAATGTGTTCAGAAGTTTTTATTATGTGTCAAGTTATTTACATCAGCTTCTCATGATTGTTTTCTATAAACAAGATATTATGCTTGATTATATTAACATTCTGCATATCATTTTTGTCATTCTGAACATTCTTAAACATACTGTCTTTATCTACACTCGAATATTCTCCGATCCGACCCTCTCAAAGCACATCCCTAAAGATCTCTGGTATCTCTAAAGTTCAAAGACACTCCCATAAAGTCGCCGCGTCGAAATTCTAAAGTTTCCCCTCCCTAACTCTCAAAGGGAAATTCAAAGACTTAGAATCCCTCTCCTATAAGTTAAAGTACGGCGGGCTCTGTGACTGACTATTCGTTCGCTCTTTTATAAAATTCAATATGCAATTTC
>BOPN01001512.1:142224-147224 GCA_017312705.2 Penaeus japonicus
TTTCCTCCTCGTCTCCCTCCCATGATACGACTGTCCATCAAAGCGACTTAAGAAATTACATCATATTATCTTATCATACTTAATATTTCTCGCTGGATATTGCATACTTGCAGCTTTCCCTTTTCCTAATTCCTCTATCACATCTTTCGCCTATCAAAAGCCTGATGCCTTGATTGGATTATAATCTTTTATCTCGGGGCGAGACTAGAAATGCGAGGTCGTTATTAAGCGCAGATTTGCTTGATGTGATGATTGCGTCATTGAGTGAACTCGAGAGGTTTTGAATTTATCTATTTCTGTCTGTTCTTATAAATAAATGGAATAGATAGAGAGATCAAATAGATGAAATGATTGAAAAAAAAAACGTATAGGATAGAATAGAATAAGAAAATAAAGGATAATAAAGATAATAATAATAACAAAATGAATAAAGGAAAATAGTGTAAGATTTATAAGGTTCTTTTTTATATCATCATGGATGTTAAAAATCAAGTTTGTGAGGAGAAAATTATCTGTTACGGGTAGTTGTAAATGTGTGTTTAGGTTCTCTCTCTCTCTTTATCTTTCTCTTTCTCTCTGTCTCTCTCTCTTTATCTTTCTTTTTCTGTCTCTCTCTTTCTTTCTCTTTATCTTTCTGTTTCTCTCTTTCTCTTTCTCTCTTTCTTTCTCTGTCTCTCTATTTCTCTTTCTTTCTCTGTATCTCTCTTTCTTCCTCTGTCTCTCTCTTTCTCTTTCTTTCTCTGTCTCTCTCTTTCTCTTTCTTTCTCTGTATCTCTCTTTCTTTCTCTCTCTCTCTCTCTCTCTCTCTCTCTCTCTCTCTCTCTCTCTCTCTCTCTCTCTCTCTCTCTCTCCTCTTTGTCGGTCTTTCTTTCTCTCTCCTCTTTCTCGGACTATCTTTCTCTCTCTCTCTCTCTCTCTCTCTCTCTCTCTCTCTCTCTCTCTCTCTCTCTCTCTCTCTCTCTCTCTCTCTCTCTCTCTCTCTCTCTCTCTCTCTCTCTCTATCTATCTATCTATCTATCTATCTCTTGCTGTGTGTTATATCTATGTGAGAGAAAGCCGAATCTCACGCAAGTTCGTGAGTAAAAGAGAGGAAATAGAGAGCAGTGAATATTGGGAGGGAAAACGTGTGGGAGACAGTAAAGGCAAATTTCAGGTTTTAATGGTTCGGGGAAAGAAATAATAAACGCTTTTTATTTTCTGAATTCTTTTTGTTTATCTATATACTTATTTCTGTCTCTTTCTCTCTCTGTCTCTGTCTCTCTCTCTCTCTCTCTCTGTCTCTTTCTTTCTCTCTCTCTCTTTCTTTCTCTCTCTCTCTCTCTCTCTCTCTCTCTCTCTCTCTCTCTCTCTCTCTCTCTCTCTCTCTCTCTCTCTCTCTCTCTCTCTCTCTCTCTCTCTCTCTCTCCCTCCCTCTCTCTCACCTTGCTTACATCCTTCATTCCTTACGGAAAATTCCATGATTAACTCCATTCATTTGCATAAATTATGTGTACCTGACGATAAAATTATTTCAATATCAGTTTAATGCAAAAGAAATATTAAAAACGGATAATATTTTGCAGTTTTTGAAAATCGTTGTATTCACATCAGCATCAACATATCTGATTTATCCGAATACGTACATGCACGCACGCACATGCACGCAAACATGTGTATATACCAACACAAGAATTAATTCACATAAACTCACATAAACCAGATGTGTTATACCTAATAATAAATTAATTAAGTTTTAACTAATACTCGCTCATGCGCCACTTAAACGAAACTGTTACTACATAATTAATGCAGATTCATGCAAATTAAACCAGTTTATGACTCCTGTGATTGCATGACCCTCTTGTCTGGAGTGTTGGTGTTTCTCATGACCTAATTCCATGGTGGTGATGACTATGATGATGACTGCCTAATTTTAATGAGTATTGGAGGGTCGGGGTGTGAAAAGTGTGGATTTTCATATTGTTTTTGTTTTTGTTATTGTTGTTGTTTTGTTGTTGCTGGTGTTGTTCTTTTTATTATCGCTATTTGTATTATTAATATTGTTATTGTAATCATTGTTATCTTTATTATCATTAGCATCATTACCTATTTTCATTATTTTTATTACTACTATCATCATTTTCATTGTTATTGTAATATTATCATAATTATCATCAATTATTATCAATAAATAGATAGAAAAAAAGAAAGGGATTTTTTTCATTTATTTATTAATTCATTTTTTCAAGTTTGACATAAATGAAAGTAAGAAAAAAAACATAATCAAGTGTTTTCTTTATATTTGTTATTTTTTCTGATGATAAAAACAACAATAAAAATTGGGATCTTTTGACCTAATTCCGTTTTTCTTTGTATTTTTCAAATGCACTTAAATTACGTTCTTCACAGAATACATACAAAAAGGAAAGGACTCTGGGATGATGTCTTTTATTTTTTCTTTCATAATTGTATTATATAATTTTCAATAAGAAGAAATACTATTACAGAATATCCATTTTTTTCTTTGTTTCATGTATTTAGAAGAGTTACTGGCCTACGTTGTGATTTATGGCACGGCGCGTAGATCTCGGATGTTCCAATGTTTTTTTGTCTTCAATAATTGGAGTTACGGGAGTAATTTCTCAGACTCTGGACTCTGAAATGACATTATTCTTACCTTTACATAATTACATGCTTTTATTTTCAATAAGAAAAAAAAAAAGAAACGCCATTACTAAAGATATTTTTAAAATCATTTAGAAGAGTTACCGGCCTACGTTATGATTTATAGCACGGCGCGTAAGTCCCGGATGTTCCAATGTTTTTTTTTTCGCTTTCTTCTTCAAAGACTGGAGTTACCGGAGTAATTTCTCAGAAAAAAATAGAAGATGAAGTATAAAAACAGCAAAGGGGGAAAGATCTTATGCCACTCTAACGAGCTTTGAGCCTCACCGGGGATATAGAAATTATATGACTCATAAATCATGAGATTATGAGCATATATAATTAATTGGTGAGGGGGGAGGGGAGGGGAGGGGAGGGGGAGGGGCTATTCTTACCTCTTAAAATTACCTTTTGGCTGGGAGGGGGTAGGGGGTAGGGGAGGGGAGGAGGAAGGGAGAGAGGAGGAGAGGAGGGAAGAGGGAGGGGTGGAGGGAGTAGAGAGGAGGGGAGGGGTGGAGGGGAGGAGGAAATAAAGAAGGGGGAGGGGGTAGAGGGCCATGGTGACAGGTGAAGAAGATAACGGGGGGGAGGGGAGGAGATGAGAACGGCAAGAGGCAGGAAGTAAATTGTAGATGGGGAGGGTGGGTGGTGAGAAGAACATCACCTTTACTATCATAATTATCATTATTTTCTTCACCGCTAAAATCATTGTTATCGTCTTTGTAATTTTCACCATTAGCATCACCATCCTTCTCGTCATCATCATCATCATCATCATTATTATCATCATCATCACCATCACATTACCATCATCATCACCAACTCATCATCACAATCACCTTCATCATCATCAACATCACCATCAATGTCATCATCACAATCACCATCACAATCATCACCATCACCACCAATTCACCATCCCCACCATCCCACCAAAATGAAAACAAAATCATATATCAAGACCCAAATTAATTCTTAATTCCATCAGTCGCCAATTCCTCTTTTCCGAATAAGTGAAAATTGTTATTATTCAGTTTTCTTTAATAACGGATGAGCTCGATATAAAATGTAAAGAAAATAGAAAAAAATAGAAAAGTGATATTTTTTTCCGATTTGGATTTTCAACCGTTATGATAAAATCAGTATTTTGAATTATTTACGAATTCGTTTTTTTTTTCTTTCTTTCTTTCTTTTTAACGGTTGGGGGAAATTATGAAGAGGAAAGAGTGGGGGTGCATGAGGGGTCGGGGGGGGGGGGATATGTGTGTGTTTGTGTGTGTGTATGTGTGTTTTTGTTTGTGTTTGTTTGTGTGTGTATGTGTGTGTTTGTGTGTGTGTGTGTGTGTTCGTGTTTGTGTGTGTGTTTGTGTGAGTATGTGTATGTGTGTTTGTGTGTATGTGTGTGTGTGTGTGTGTGTGTGTGTGTGTGTATGTGTGCCTTTACTTGCGCATTCACACAAATGCATATAAACATATATATGTATTCATAAATACATCAACGTATCTATACATAAATGTGTACAAATAACCTAACCGCAGAGGGAGGGAGAGAAAGGAAGGATGATGGAAGGAGGGAGAGAAAGGAAAGAGGAAGGAGGTAGAGAAAGGAAGGAAGGAGATAAGTGAGGGAGGGAGGGAAAGGCAGGAGGGAGAGAGATGATGGATAAAAGAAGGGAGAGAGAGGAAGGGAGAAGAAGGACGTAGGTGGGGAGGGAGAAGAAGGAAAGAAGAAGCAAAGAAGTGAAAGGGAGAGGGAGGAAGAAAGAGAGAAGTAAGGGAAGGAAAGGAAGGAGGTGAGAGAAGTAAGTGCGCTGAGAGCAAATGGAGAGATGGAAGGGAGAGAGAGAAAGGAAGGATTGGAGGATGAAGAAAAATAGAGAGAGGACAGAACGAGAGGAAGGAAGGATAGAAGGGGAAAAAGGGAGGAGAGAGACGGAGAAGGAGAGAAAAGAAGGTAAGAAGAAGAGGGGATAATGATAGAGAGAAAGGAGAGAAGAGAAATAAGAAAAGAAGGAGAACATGGAGAAAGTGATAGAAAGGAGAGAGGCGAAATGAGAAAGGTAAGAAGAAAGAGGAGAAAGGGATAGAGAGAAAGGAGAGAAGAGAAGTAAGAAAACAGGAAAACAAGGAGAAACTAACAGAGCGAAAGAAGAGAAGAAAAGTGAGGAAGATAAGAAGAAACAGGAGAGAATGATAGAGGGAAAGGAGAGAAGAGAAATGAGGAAGGTAAGATGAAAGAGAAAGACGAGAAGAGAAATAAGAAAAAAAAAGAAAAAGAAAGAAAAAAGGGATAGAGAGAAAGGAAAGGGGAAAACGAAAGTGTCAAAGTTGGAACTCGAACTGTCTATCTATAAGGG
>BOPN01001512.1:157224-162224 GCA_017312705.2 Penaeus japonicus
TCTCCTCTGTCTAGCTTATTCTTTTATCCCTCCTCCTTCCCTCCCTCGTTTATTTCCTTAGCCTCCTCTTATTCTTTTCCTATCCCCTTCTAGTTTTTTTATACTCACCCCCCCCCCCCTTTATCCCTCTCTCTGTCTCTCTTTCTCTCTCTCTCTCTCTATCTCTCACTCACTCACTCACTCACTCTCTCCCTCTTCCTCTCTCTCTCTCTCTCTCCTTCTCTCTCTCTCACTCACTCTCTTTAGCTCCCCCCCCCCCCCCACCTTACCCTTCAAACTCTCCCCTCCCTCCATCCCGGCACGCACCCCCCACCCCCCACCCCATGCATGTAAATATCGCCCTTTCGTCTGCTCTTACGGCCCTTGAGAATGCGTTTACGACACCCCCCTCCCCCCACCACCCCCACCCCCCATCCCATATAACCCACCCCCCCCCTCGTGTACCCCGTTTAGAATCATTATGAGCGGAAGAGGTGATGTCACTCTTTTTCATCTCTCTTTCTCTCTTTCTGTCTCTCTGCTTTTCTCTTTCTCTGTCTCTGCCCCTTTCTTCGTCTTTCTCTGTCTCTGTTCTTCTCTTTGTCTTTCTATTGTCTCTGTCTTTTTATCTTTCTCTCTCTCTCTTCTCTCCTTCCCTCTCCTATTCTTATCTCTCTCTCTTCCAAATCTTCATTGTCTTTTCTCCCCCTTTTCTTTCCCTTTCCTTTGCCCCTCTCATCTCTTCTCTCTCCTTTCCCTTCTCTTTCTTTCTTCCTCCTTCCCACTCTTCCCTTTCCCTCACCTTTTCTTTCGATCTCATCCCATCTCTCTCTCTCTTCTCACTTTTTTTCTTCTTTCCTCTCTCTCTTCTCCTATCTCCCTTCTCACGCTCTCTTCTCTTCCCTTTCTTCTCCCTCTCTACTCAATCTCTCTTCTCTTGCCCCTCTTCTCCCTCTCTCTTCCTTTCCCTCTCTACTCCCTCTGCCTTCTCTTGCCTCTCTTTTCCCTTTCTCTTCTCTTCCCTCTCTACTCCCTCTGTCTTCTCTCCCCTCTCTTTTTCCTTATTCTTCTCTTCCCTATTTCCTCAATATCTCTTCTCTTGTCTCTCTTTTCCCTTATTCTTCTCTTCCCTCTATCTTCTATTTTCCCTCTCCCCTCTTCCGCTTTCAAAAATCCTCCCACTCCAAGACTCTCAAACAAAACAGCCGGCAGAGGGCAGAGGCAAAGGCTCGGTTTCCCTTGACTTCGACATCCCTCTTAGTCACTTCGCGCGGTGCCGACGATTAAGTTTTCAAGGCAGGGCGGACGTCTGTCGGTGCCTTCTTTGGCGCCGAGACCTCTGCGTAACCTCCTCCTCCTCCCCCCTCACCCCCCACCTTCACCTTCTCCCCCTCCTTCCATCCACCTTCTCCCTCCTTCTCGACCTTTCCTCTCTTTCTCTCTGTACCTCTGTATTGGGGGCTTCCTTCCATCTCTTCCTCTTTGTTCCTCTGCATAGCACCTCCCCCGTCTTCTTTCTTTTTTTCCTACCCTCCCTTCCTCTTCTTCTTCCTCCTCCTCCTCCCCCTTCCTTCTTCTTTCTTCTTCTCTACCCTCCCTTCCTCTTCTTCTTCTTCTCACCTTCCTCCTTCTTTCCTCCCTCCCTTTCCTCTTCCTCCTCCCCCTTCCTCCTTCTTCCCTCCCTCCCTCCCTTCCTCTTCCTCTTTCTCCTCCTTCTCCTTCCTCCTTCTTCCCTCCCTCCCTTTCTCTTCTTCCCCCCCCTTCCCCCCTCTTCCTTCCCTCCCTTCCTCCTCCTCCTCCCCCTTCCTCCTTCTTTCCCATCTTTTCATGGAGGAAGAGAGGTCACCGGTGGGGGAGAGAGGGGAGAGGGGTAGGGATGGAGAGAAGGGGGTTTGGGGGGTAAGTTGTAAAAGGAGAAAGGGAGAGGATGAAGAGAGGGGAAGGTAGGGGAAGAGGGGGTTGAGAGGGAAGGAGTGAAAGAGAAGAGGAGGAGGAAGGAGGAGAAAGGAAGACCGGGGGAGGAACGGAAAGGATGAGAAAAGACGGATACGAAGATAGGGAGGGAGAGGGAGGGTGGAAGGTAGTATGTGGGGATGGAGGATAGGGTGTCGAGGTGGGGAGGGGGGAAGGGCATTATATATACAACTGTCAAGTAAGATGAGGAAGGAGAGCATCACCTTCTTCATCATCTCACACCTGAGAAAGAGAGAGAGAGAAAGAGAGAAAGAAAAACGATTACTCATCACTTCCGTCATCACCTCTGAAAGGAAGAGAAGAAATAAAAGGAGAGAAGAAGACAAAGAAGAACTGAAGGAGGAGAAAAAGAGAGTGAGGGAAAAGGAAGGTAAATTAGGAATAGATATACAAAGAAAAGAAATGACTGACGAACAAGAAATGAAAAAAAAATGAACTGTGAAGAGAGAGAGAAAGAGAGAGAGAGAGAGAGAGAGAGAGAGAGAGAGAGAGAGAAAGAGGGGGGGGGAGAGATAAAGAGATAGATAGATAAATAAAGAGAGAGCAAAAAAAGAAAAAAAGAAAAAGAATGAAGAAAACAAAATACCAAAAAAACACTTTGACCAGAACCAAACACGGCTCTAGACGTCGGTAAATTATCATCAAGAACTCTCTACAACACCCGATTTGTCCCCGACTGTAGTCACCTCTATGTACCCAGCTCGTGGTACTCACCTCCATGTACTCACCCCTGGTACTCAGGTCTTGGCAGTTACCTCAACGACTCACCTGATTCTCACCTCCTGGTACTCACTTCCACGTGCCAGCTCTTATGTTACTCACCTCTTGGTATTCAGGTCCTGGTAGTTACCTCCACGACTCACCTGGTTCTCACCTCCTTTTACTCACTTCCTGGTACTCACCTCCTGACACTCACCTCCTCGTACTCACCTCCTCTTACCCCCCCCCCCCCGCCTTCCCGCCCGTCACCGCCCTCTGCTTATTCACCCTATGCTTATTCATGTCAAGGGCCGACGAGTGACAACAGTAACAAAACCTCGTCGTCAGAACCACAAGCATAAACTCTAGTCACGCCCACGGGGTTGGCAGCCAAAGGACCCCGGAGGTTGAAGATGTTTACTCGCACCCTTTTTAAGTGTTATAAATCTCCTTTATGACTTTTCGAGGTGATGTATAGGTGGCACGGCTTTAAAAGTGAAGAACATTAGTCAAAAGCCGAGGAGAGATAATATACTGTAAATTGACTGTGTCATCTACCGGCTAACATACCTGTGGTTACCGGTGGTAATTTGGGTATCTTTTTGAGGGGTACTCGATACCAGGAGGTCAGATGACAGGGTACCTAGAACCCTCAACCCTCCCCCAACCTCCCCCCTCCCCCCCTGAGGGCATTGGTACAGGAAATACCCCCCTAGGGTTTTTGAGAGAATAGGGTAAGGATGGGCATCCGTTAAGCTTTCGTAAATATGAACTGACACGCTGTTTGTATGTTAGGAGTTGCATTTCTTCGGTAAAAAAAAGAAAAAAAAGGAAAAAAAAAAAAGTAATAATAATAATAATTTTGTAAAGTAGTTGTCACTCTCCACTGCTATAATTGTGATTGTTTTTTTTTTTTTAAAGGTATTCGTTATCTTTTAATTTTTAATTATGAGCTTACGAGATTATATAAGTAAGAAGTTGGGAAATTGTGAAGGAATTGTTACATACCACTACTGTAGCTGGGAAGTTGAAACACTTGAATGTTATTTCGTTAGATTATGAAATTACTTGTTCTTTGTAATTAAGAGCTTGTTTTTCGCCGGTTGAAAGAGGAAAAAAGTGTTGTTAGTTTCCTATTTGTGAAGGTATGGGAGAGTAGCTTCTTAGTATCTGTTAGAATAAGCTACCATTATTTTACATATGTCAAATCGTATATGTCTACACACACACACACACACACACACACACACACACACACATATATATATATATATATATATATATATATATATATATATATGAGTGTATACTATGTATGTATATACATACATATATATATATATATATATATATACATATATATATATATACATATATATATGTATATATATATATATATATATATATATATATATATATATATATGTATATATCTTTGTGTGTGTGTGTGTGTGTGTGTGTGTGTGTGTGTGTGTGTGTGTGAGTGTGTGTGTGTGTGTGTGTGTGTGTGTGTGTGTGTGTGTGTGTGTGTGTGTGTGTGTGTGTGTGTGTGTGTGTAGATAGATGCACATAGATACATACATACAAACACACACACATAATACATCATAGATATTCTCAATCTATCGCGCTTTCACACCGAAACAATTGCTTATTTTCCTCGAATTTGAAAACCAGTGAGGCGAAAGACACGAACGAGGCACAGTAGCCAACCCTGAATTATTAACTCCTTGCGAGATTTTGCCGCCTCGCGCCCTCGCAGAAACAAAAGCCGGCGTCATGCGCATCGTGGGGGGGAAACGAGTTCAAAATTTATCGGCATATTATTATTAGCACTTTTCTGCGCTGGTTAATGGATTCGGCTCGTGTTTCAACTTCAGGACAATAGCGTAGGAAGATAAATTTCGGGAAAATGTGCATGTGTGTTAATGAAGGCTTTAGAACAGATGAATGGCCGACTCAAGGCGCAAGGTCTTATTTTTTCCCGCCATTTTTTTTTTCTTTTCTTTTTTTCTTTTTTGACTCAATTCGGAGTCAGATTGTCTGGAAGTGAAGTCGTGTCTCTGGATTTATGGTTCAGGAAATGCTACATTACGGCTAATTGTGAAGATTTGCAGTCCTTCAGAGTAAGGACTACGTGGCGGAGGAATACATGCCTATAATTATTTTACGTAATACTAATAATAATGATCGTGAAGGCAATGATAATGCTATTAATTATGATCAATGATATGAATGGTTATGTTTATAAAAAGGTTTATGATAATGCTTATTCATAAAAGATGATAATTGTTATAATTAATATAAAGATAGTAATAATATTTATGAACATTTAAATAAAATTTTCG
>BOPN01001512.1:174724-177224 GCA_017312705.2 Penaeus japonicus
GTTTGCGTAAGAAAACGTTTTTATTTTTATTTACTATTATCACTTTTTCTTTCTTTCCTTTTTCGGATAAGGAAAACACAACCACGTTAGCCACACTCCATCAAGTCTCTCCCCTCTCGCGTCTTACCTGTAGAGGGGGGGGGGAGAGAGAGACGAAAGGGGGACAGAGGGGAAATATGATTAGGGGAAGAGCGTGCGGGGGGCGAGGGCGGGGGGGGGGGGGGCGAGGGGAATCTGATTATATTATCTAAGAAAAGGAATTACTGATCTGTTATTACTTGCTCTCGCTAACCCCCTTTCCGCCCTTCTGCTACCTTTGATTGCGGATTGCTTTCTGTTTTCTCTCTCTCTCTTTCTTTCTTTCCTTCTTTCTCTCTCGCTTATACTCTCTCTCTCTCTCTCTCTGTGTCTTTCTCTCTCTCTCTTTCTCTTTTACTCTTTCTCTCTTTCTCTCTCTCTCTCTCTCTCTCTCTCTCTCTCTCTCTCTCTCTCTCTCTTTCTCTCTGTTTCTGATTCTCTGTCTCTCTCTTTCAATACTTGATCTGTCATTCTATCTATATATGTAGATGCCTGAGAGAGAGAGAGAGAGAGTATGAAAGAGAGATAAGAGAAAATGAGAAAGAGATAGAGAGAAGTGAAAATGAGAGAGAGAGAGAGAGAGAGAGAGAGAGAGAGAGAGAGAAAGAGGAAGAGAGAAAGAGAAAGATAAGTGAAAATAAGAGAGAGAGAAAGGGACCACATCTAGGACTCAGTAATCATTACTTCCTTTAGGATATATTATTAAAATTTCTCAAAATGCTCTTACCTGTGACGCCATTACATATAAGACGAAGCATAATATATTTCCCTCTACGATTTTTCTTAAAGAGTTAATTATTTACTTTTAAAAGACGAAATTAGTCAAAAATTGCAGAAGAGCGCTCCTGCATAAATGGAGTTTAATTATAGAAAGTAAGAAACGGTCTAATTGGCTTACTTAAGGCTATATACCCTCGGCTTTTCGGACCATTAGCAATATCATTATTATTATTATTTTATTTTAGTTACCCCCTTGATGATCTTAGGGAAAGGAAAACGAGAATATGAAAGGAGTATGTGTTTATATAATGTTGAATAAGTTATGTTATCCTGTTACTGTTACTATATATCCACTTAGTTGGATGTAAGGGATAGTTAATAGGCTCCTTTAATGTACAGGAAAAAAAGGAAATTAGTAAATAAAGGTGTTCAAGAGAGAGAGAGAGAGAGAAAATAAAGGTTTGATATAAGGTAAAGATATAGAAAACGAAAATAGGTTAGAAGAGGTGTTGTTAAATTGAGGAAGTTAGTGGAAGGTAAAAAGAAAAAATGAGCGTGTACAGGTAATTAACTGCATTTTGTCAAAGTAATTAATTTGACTTTTTTTCCGTTTGTAGTTTACCTATTTTCGGGACGAAGAAAATTATCTATTCTTGTCTGACTCCGTTTTCTTTACAGGATTTCGTTTTCTATATCTCATTTTCAGGTTTATGATAATTTAGAGTCTGTATATAAGATTTTTACCATATAGTTTAGATAAGTATTTTCTAAGTTTGTGTTTATCCTATGTGAATAATAATTGTAATCAGGATTATGATGATGAAGTTTCTATATATGTGTTTATGTACTTCGTGTAGTGTACTTATTTATTTTTTAAGAAAAACAGAGAGTTCCCACCCCCCACCCTCTCCTCCTCTCTCTCGATCTATCTATCTCTATCTTTATTTTTCTCTTTCTCTCTCTCTCTCTCTCTCTCTCTCTCTCTCTCTCTCTCTCTCTCTCTCTCTTCTCTCTCTCTTCCCTCTCTCTCTCTCTCTCTCTCTCTCTCTCTCTCTCTCTCTCTCTCTCTCTCTCTCTCTCTTCTCTCTCTCTCTCTCTCTCTCTCTCTCTCTCTCTCTCTCTCTCTCTCTCTCTCTCTCTCTCTCTCTCTCTTATCTCTCTCCTTCTCTCTCTCTCTCTCCATACCGGCCTTAAATCTGGCAAAAGTCCATTTAACTGACAGATTTAACAGGGTTAAAGTATCCACAAACAAATATAGATACATATTTCAACTGCAATTGATAGGACAGATTTAGCAACGATGACTCTCCACGCAAACGAAATCTGTTGCGAGTTTACTTATTCTGACAGATTTAGCGGCGTTTAATCTTGAAGTTAAAAGTGCAGTTGATTTTGGAAAAAAAAAACGCTGGCTGATAAAGTTGCTCTTATCAAAAGGACGTTGCAGGGAGTTTATTTGCAGAGTTAATGTTATTAATGTTATCCGTGGTTTTGATATGAATGGTCTTTTAAACTTGCAATGATTTAATACGAGAAAAGTGTTTTGTGGTTGTCTTTTATGTATATATTTGTTTGTGTGTGTGTGTGTGTGCTTTTATGTATGCTTGTGTGTTTGTTTGTTTTGTGTGTGTGTGTGTATTTGTGTGTGTATGTGTGTGTGTATGTACACATACATATGTCGCATGAGTGTTTTTGTGTCTGG
>BOPN01001512.1:187224-204724 GCA_017312705.2 Penaeus japonicus
AAAAGGTATATGAAAAAAAAGAAATATAGAAGAAGGTATGAATGAGAATGAATACTTCCAGGTTGATATAATATATATATATATATATATATATATATATATATATATATATATATATATATATATATATATATATATATATATATATATATATGTACATATATATATATATATATATATATATATATATATATATATATATATATATATATATATACATATATGTATATATATATATATATATATATATATATATATATACATATATGTATATATATATATATATATATATATATATATATATATACATATATATATGTGTGTGTGTGTGTGTGTGTGTGTGTGTGTGTGTGTGTGTGTGTGTGTGTGTGTGTGTGTGTGTGTGTGTATGCGTATATGTGCGTATGCGTATGCGTATGTATATACATATACACAAGGCATAAACAAAAACGAATAATCCTACAAGACCAGACAAAATACCCACCATTTCTCTGTTCCATCTTTACAGATTTACAAAACTCTTACGCAATGCTACGGAGAGTTACCCAAGATCACGAATCGTTGCCCGAATCAAGCCGGAACGAATGATATTAAGTTTCGTGAGTATTAAAGGGGAGGTTATGAATGGCCGGTGTTATCAAAAAGTCTATTTCGATGTTGGAATTAGATGGGGATGGATTATGTAATGGGATGGTGGTGGTAGGAAGAGAGGGGAGGAGGGAACTATCTTTACTCTGCCATTTGTTTTATTTTTTTCCTTTTCTTTTTACTTTTTTTTTGGGGGGGAGGGGTACTTTGGTTTGTGTGTGGTTATTGTTGGTTGTTACTTTTTCTTCTTCTTCTGACACACACAAACACGCAAAGAAAAGCATACATACAAGAAACATAAGCACAAACACACACACACCAACAACACGCAAACAAACACACAAACAATCAAACCACAATAAAACACATACGCGAGAAAACGCAAACGCACACAAACAAACAAACAAACACACAAACAATCAAACCACACTAAAATACATACACGAGAAAACGCAATCAAACAAACAAACAAATACACACACAATCAAACCACACTAAAACACACACACAAACAAACAACACACACAAACACGCACAACAAAAATACAAACCACACTGAACCACACACACACAAACAAAAACACTCAATCAGGTATCAACCCCCCCCCCCCCATCCCTGCCCATCTATCAAGCCATCCTCCTCCTCCTCCTCCTCCTCCCCCACCCACCTATCCTACCCCCCCCCCCTCCCCCCAATCCTTCGAGTACCAAAGCCACCTGGAATTCCTTCATCACAATTATCCAGCCAATGAACCCAGTCTTCAGGAAGCCACACTATTTTTCAAAAAGCCGTCGGTATATTTACTCCTTTTTTTTATTGTTGTCATGTGTGGGTTTCGTCGCCGTAGATTTATTTGGATTTTTTGGATTTTTTTCGTCTTGTTTTCTTGTTTGTCATGATTGTTATGATTGTTGGTGTTGTTTTAATTGTTGTTATTGTTGATTTGTTTGTATTTATTGTTTGTAGAGTTTCTGCATCTCTTTCTTTCTTTATTCGTTCCGTTTTTTGAGCTAGTGCAACTTTCACTCTCTCTCTCTCTCTCTCTCTCTCTCTCTCTCTCTCTCTCTCTCTCTCTCTCTCTCCCTCCCTCCCTCTCTCTCTCTCTCTCTCCCTCTCCCCCTCTCTCTCTCTCCCTCTCTCTCTCTCCCTCCCTCCCCCCCTCTCTCTCTCTCTCTCACTCCTTCCCCACCCCCCACCTCTCTCTCTCTCCCTCCCTTTCTCTCTCTCTCTCTCTCTCTTTCCTTCCTCCCATTCCCTGCTTCTTAAGCTATTCCAAAACACTCATCATCACTCCCATAGATAAACTCCGCCACAAGAGGGACTCACGCTTGTAATTTCTGTCGAGGGAAGGTTTCTGCCTAATCCCTTGGGCCGAATCTCTGGTCTTTCAAGAGATTGAGTCAATGCGATGCAAATGCTCTCGGATAAAGGGGATTTACATCTAAAATAACAAGGGGGGGGAGGAGGAGAAAGGGGGGACGTCCTCTTCCAACTTTAGCCTCTCCTTCTCCTTCTCCTTCTGCTACCTCCTCATCCTTCTCCTTCTGCTACCTCCTCCTCCTACCTCCTTCTACTCCTACCTCCTCCTCCAACCTCCTCCTCCTCCTCCTACCTCCTCCTCCTCCCACCTCCACCTCCTCCTCCTCCTTCTTCCACCTCCTCCTACCTCCTCCTCCTCCCCCTCTTCCTACCTCCTCCTACCTCCTCCTCCTCCTCCTCCTCCACCTCCTCCTCCTTCAACAGCGTCTCCTATGTGAACTAGACACAGGGTCACCATCTGTTTCCGAAGAAGGTCTTTACCTTTTACTCGCCTTGTGTTCCGGCGCACTTAAGGACACGAGTGGACGAGTGAGTGTTGTTTTAAAGGGACGAGTTTTTTCCGAATCATTTTTCACCTTAATGTACGGTATGTGTGTGGATGTGGGTGATATTATTTGAGGTCAATATACTAACTTTCTTAATGTGTTTTTTGTTACTAGAAGAGAGGGCACTTATGAGGTGTTTCTGTGGGTGTTTTTTTTTTTTTTTTTTTTTTGTGAATATGTTTGTGGTTTATAGGTCTGTTTGTCAATTGATAGTGCAGAGTTCGTGTATTTTAGTGTTTGGGAATCATTGGGATATTAAAGAGGTGATGATGAAATGTTTGGAGAAATGTTTTCCATGTCAGAAATAAAACATTGTTGTTTAGAAGTTACTGATAGTTGTCCTGAAACGAAAAAGTTTTGGTGGATAGGTGTGTGTGTGTTTGTATGTATGTAAGAGAGAGAGAGAAAGGGAGAGAGAGAGAGAGTGAGTGATATATACATACATATATATATATATATATATATATATATATATATATATATATATATATATATGTGTGTGTGTGTGTGTGTGTGTGTGTGTGTGTGTGTGTGTGTGTGTGTGTGTGTGTGTACAGACACACACACACACACACACACACACACACACACACACACACACATATATATATATATATATATATATATATATAGAGAGAGAGAGAGAGAGAGAGAGAGAGAGAGAGAGAGAGAGAGAGAGAGAGAGAGAGAGAGAGAGAGAGAGAGAGAGAGAAAGAGAGAGAGAGAGAGAGACGGGGGAAATAAGCGAAAATAGAGGTAGATAGACATATCGACAGAAATAGATAGATAGATCGATATAAACAGATAGATAGATAGATAGATAAATAGGTAGATAGACAGTTAGATACATACATACATAGAAAGATATATCAATGAATAGACAGATATATAGATAGATAGATATGGATATAGATAGATAGATAAATTGAAGGATAGACAGATATATAGATGAATATAGAAATAGATAGATCGAGAGAGAGAGAGAGAGAGGGAGAGAGAGAGAGAGAGAGAGAGAGAGAGAGAGCATGAAAGAAAGAAAGAGGGAGATAAATATATAAAGAGAGAGATAGTGTGCAAGATAGAGACAGAGACAGAAAAAGAGAGGTAGAGAGAAAGAGAGAAAGAAAGAAAGAAAGAGACAGAGAGAGTTTAAGCGTATCTTTTTATGCGTATCTTTATCCTCGTATATCTGTAAACCAGTATAAACTCACACATGAATATCTAAGAAACATCTAAAAAAAATCATAGTGAAATATATCACCTCATCCGTTTCAATATTATCAAAACACATCTGTAACAACTTTGAGAGATCGAGAGTGATGTCTGTTGCCTTGACAACGGAGGCTGGTGCACGTGAGGTCAAAATATTCATGTGTGTCAAAGGTCAGGTCACGTAGAGTATATGTTGTTTTGCAATGAATCATTTTCTTGACCTTGTTTTGTTGTTTTTTTCTTTTCTTTTCTTTTTTTATTCCTCTTCGTTTTATTGTTATTGTTGTTAGCATTTGTTTTATTATCATTATTACTGTTATGGCGTCACTGTATTTTGTATTCTTTTTTATTATGATTATTATCTTATTAATTGATAATGTTACTTATATTCTTGTATTTTTCATAACTTGTTGATTTTTCTTAATTCGTTTGTTTAATTATCTTCTTTCTTATCCCTATTTCACTTAATTATTTTTATTATCTTTTATTCTTGTTCATATTTTCAGATTGTCTCATTTTTTTTATTTTTTTCTTATTCTTACTCTTTTCATGTTCTTATTCTTCTTTCTGATTCATCATTGTTGTTGTTTCTTTCGGATGGTTATCGTTTGCTTGTTTTTCAAAGTTAAGTGTAAATACATACAGACACACATACACACACACACATACATACACACACACACACACACACACAGACACACACACAAACACACATACACATACACACAAGTAATAAAAAAACAAACACATGTGAATAGATAGATAAATATATAGATGTAGATACAATACTTTTTCTATATTCATTCAATAGTTTTTTTTCTTGTTTACTTAAATTATTTTATCTATTTCTCTCTCCCTCTTTTCTCTTTCCCTTTCTTGATTTCTCTCTCTCTTGATTTCTCTCTCTCTCTCTCTCTCTCTCTCTCTCTCTCTCTCTCTCTCTCTCTCTCTCTCTTTCTCTCTCTCTCTCTCTCCTCTCTCTCTCTCTCTCTCTCTCTCTCTCTCTCTCTCTCTCTCTCTCTCTCTCATTCTCTCTCTCTCTCATTCTCTCTCTCTCTCTCTCATTCTCTCTCTCTCTCTCTCTCTCTCTCTCTCTCTCTCTCTCTCTCTCTCTCTCTCTCTCTCTCTCTCTCTCTCTCTCTCTCTCTCTCTCTCTCTCTCTCTCTCTCTCTCTTTCTCTCTCTATATCTTTCTCTCCCTCTTTTTATTTTAATTCCTATCTACTTAACCTTTGGCTTTATTGCTGAATGCCCTCCCTCCCCCACCCTCCTCCCTCCTTACCCCCTACTATTGCGTATCATCTTCTTACCAGCCTCCCCCCCACCCACCTCTTACCCATCCACCCACTCACCTTTGCCTTTAACCCTTCCCTGTATCTTCTCCCACTATCTATTACTGTCTCTCTCTTTTCTCTTTCCCTTTCTTGATTTCTCTCTCTCTCTCTCTCTCTCTCTCTCTCTCTCTCTCTCTCTCTCTCTCTCTCTCTCTCTCTCTCTCTCTCTCTCTCTCTCTCTCTCTCTCTCTCTCACCTCCCTGTTTTCCTTCTTCCCTATTCCTTGTACCATGCTTCCCCACCGCCCTGTATCACCTCTTCCCTCCCTTGTCTCCCCCCTCCCCCTTCCTTAAATCTTCCCTCCTATGTCCTTTCTTCCCCCTCCCTGTTTCCTTACTCACTCCTTCTCTGTAATCTCCTTCTCCCTCTCTCCCTCTCTCTCTCTCTCATCTCTGTATCGTCCCTCCTCCCTCTCCCCTTCCCTTCTACTCTGTAATCTCCCTCTCCCCCTCTCCCCTCCTCTGTAATCCCCTTCTCCCTCTCCCCCTCATCTCCTCTCCCCCTCTCTCCTCCTCTGTAATCCCCTTCTCCCTTCCTCCCTCTCTCATCTCAGTATCCTCCCTCCTCCCTCCTCTCTCCCCCTTCCCCCCTTCTCCCCTATCCCTATATCCTCCCCCGTCCCCCCTTCCCCCCTTCTCCCCTATCCCTATATCCTCCCCCGTCCCCCATCCCCCCATATCCCTATATCCTCCCCCTTCACCCATCCCCCGTCCCCCTTTCCCCCTATCCCTATCCCTATATCCCCCTCCCCCCTATACCAATACCCCCCGCCCTCCCCCGCCCCCCCTTTTCTCCATCTCCACACCACACATGCGGTGAAAATACCTACGGTGAGACCACCTGGTTAATTTCACCGATATCGGAGATCGATACCTGGGTAGGGGAGGGGGGGAGGGGAGGAAGGGGGGAAGGGAGGAAGGGAAGAGGGGGGGGGGAGGGGGGAAGGGAGGAAGGGAAGGGAAGGGGGAGGGTAAGGGTAGTTAGGAGGGAGATGAGGGAAGGGGGGGGGGTAAGGGTAGTTAGGAGGGAGATGAGGGAAGGGGGGGAGGGTAAAGGTAGTTGGTAGGGAGATGTGGAAGGGGAGGAGGAAAGGAGGGAGGGAGGGAGAGGGGAGGGGGGGTTCATCTCTCTGACTTATTAAGCTTTTGTAAGTAATCTTTCTTTCTAAGATACTGCAAGATCGGTAGAGATTCCGTCTTGCAACTTGATTCTGATTTTTTTTTTTTTTTTTTTTTTCTTCTAATATTGCCTCGTTTCATTTATGGTGATTATTATTATCGTGATGATTATTATTATTGTTGTTGATGTTGTGATGTTTTATCATTATCGTTGTTATTGTTGTAATTATTGTTATTAGCATTATTATAATTTCTGATCGTTTTCATTATCAATAACATTGCTATCATAATTATCATTATTATTACAGTGCGAATATTGAAGAGCAAATGGAGTGCGTTCAGTATTTTTTTTTTTTTTTTGTATTGAAGTGAAAGATAATGTATTTTATGATTACGAAAATATATTATCTAAATTGATGGGATTTCTTTGTATCATTCATGGAATATATAATTTGCTTTGGTTGTATTTATGATAAGTCTATTCCATTAATTTCCTGTATATCAAAAGGATCTTAATCATTCTTTCCCTGTTCATCTAAACATCTTATTATCATAATTATCATTACCGTCATCATTAGATTTATCGTAATTACTATCATCTTTGTCATCACTATCACTAACAGTTAAACTATATATGATTACTATATAACCATCACCACTATCTTTATCATCATCACCATCACCACC
Source organism: Penaeus japonicus (assembly GCA_017312705.2). Taxonomy (NCBI): domain Eukaryota; kingdom Metazoa; phylum Arthropoda; class Malacostraca; order Decapoda; family Penaeidae; genus Penaeus; species Penaeus japonicus. The sequence continues at coordinate 194,029 of BOPN01001512.1, forward strand.
ACCAGTGTCATCAACAATCATCACCACTATCAGTATCACCACAATCATCATTATCACCACCACCAGTGTCATCACAATCATCACCACTATCAGTATCACCACAATCATCATCACCACCACCAGTATCATCACAATCATCATTACCACCAGTATCATCACTACCATCAGTATCATCACAATCATCACCACCACCACCAGTATCATCATAATCACCATCACAATCACCATCATCATCACTATCACCATCACCCCTATCATCATCGCCACAATTATTACATCATCACCACCATCACCATGGGCATTACAATCATCACTATCATTATATTTAGCAATAATTATTCCTATAATCAGGCAACCGGCTTCATGGGAGGTGTGCCAAGGCCTAAAAGGAAATTATAGTAGGCCTAAATTTACTCTCCCAATGGAGGGAGGGAGGGAGGGAAGGAGGGAGGGAGGGAGGGAAGGAGGGAGGGAGGGAAGGAGGGAGGGAGGGAGGGAAGGAGGGAAGGAGGGAGGGAGGGAGGGAGGGAGGGAAAGAGGGAGGGAGGGAAGGAGGGAGGGAGGGGGGAAGAGAGAGAGAAAGAGGGAAGGAGGGAGGGAGAGGGAGGAGAGGGAGATAGATAGATAGATAGATAGATAGATAGAGAGAGAGGGGAAGGGGGAGGGAGGGTATGAGAAGGGGTAAGGGGAGAGGGAGAGGGGGTGGGAAGGAGTAAGTGATAAAGGGGAGAGGGGGAGGGAAGGTATAAGAAGGGGTAAGGGGGAGAGGGGGAGTGAGGGTATGAGAAGGTGTAAGGGGGAGAGGGGGAGGGGGATGGAGGGTATGAGAAGAGGTAAGGGGGAGAGGGGGAGGGAGGGTATGAGAAGGTGTAAGGGGGAGAGGGAGAGGAGGTGGGAAGGAGTAAGGGGGAGAGAGGGAGGGGCGTAGGATGGAGGTTAGGGTAGGGATAGGGAGAATATGGTGAGGGCGTGGAGAGAGGGTATGGGTAGGGGTAAAGATGTGGAATGGGGGTATGGAATGGGGGGTAAGGAGGGTATGTGGTGAGAATATGGAATAGGGTGGTACATAGGGTATGGGATCAGGGCAGGGCAGGGAAGCAGGTGGGGGGGGGGGATATGGGGGGAGCTATGGTATGAGGTAACTTGTGGTTGAATGGTTGATTCGGAGAAAAGTTAGGGACCATTTGTTTTCACTTTTTGGTTGTCTTCTTGTGTAGGTTCTATGTCTATCTCTTGTTGTCTCTCTCTTCTCTTCTATTCTATGTTTTTTTCCTTTTCTTTTATTCTATTTTCTTCTCTCTCTCTCTCTCTCTCTCTCTATCTATCTATATATCTATCTATCTAACTATCTATCTATCACTATCTGTATCTACATGTCTTCATATCTCTAGCTCTATTTATTTATCCCCATCTCTATATCTATGTCTGCCTTCGCTCTTTCCCCTCCCTCCTTCCCTCCCTCCCTCCCTCCCTCCCACCCTCCTTCCCTCCCTCCTTCCCCCCTCCCCTCCCTCCCTCCCACCCACCCTCCCTCCCTCCCTCCTCCCTTCTTCCCTCCCTCCCCTTAACCACCCTCCCACCCTCCTTTCCACCCACCCTCCATCCCTCCCTCCTTCACTCCCACCCTCCCTACCTCCCTCCCCCTAACCACCCTCCCTCCTCCCTCCCTCCCTCCCTCCCTCCTTCCCACCCACCCTCCCTCCCTCTCTCCCACCAACCAAATATCAAACACTTTCCAAAGAACAATTCACCTTAATTAATAACATTATCAATCTTCCTACCACCTCTGTAAGATCACATCTTATTCCTCATAATATATAAACCCTGTTCTAAAACACCATTCATAACATAAACACCAACTTCTATGAATGAACAATGAGTTACAACCAACCACGTGCTGTTTGTTTACATTAGGGACATTCCAGAAGGTAAAGAAGGTGCTCATAGCATAGGTTCTCAGCCGTGACGCTAATGCAAATATCCAATTAAGGACTTTGCTGTGATGATCATTTCCTTGTGATGTAATTAGGGGTGAGGGGGGTAGGGGGTAAGGGGGAAGGAGGAGGGGGAAAGGGTTGTGATGATCCTTTTCTTGTGATGTAATTGGGAATGATGGGGGGGGGGGATGGGGGTAAGGGGGAAGAATGAGGGGGATAGGTTTGTGATGATTATTTCCTTGTGATGTAATTGGGGGTAAGGGGGGAGGGGAGGGGGAGGGGGGGTTGTGATGATGCTTTCCTTGTGATGTGATAACGGAAGGGGGAGGGGGTGAGGAAGGGGAAAATTGGAAGTTGGGGGAGGAAGAGGGAGGGAAGATAGTGGAAGGGGGAGGAAGGAAAGATGGAAAAGGGAGTGGAAAAAGACAGGAGGATAAGAGGGGAAGAAGAAAAGAGGTAGGATAAGAGAAAATAAAATAAGAAAGAATGAAGCTGAAGAAAGAATAAAAAATCGGGAGAAGGAAAGATGGGGTAGGGGGAGAAAGGGGGAGGAGAGAAGAAGGAATGAGGAGACAGGAAGATGGAAGGAGGAAGAAGACGGAGGAGAAGAAGGGTGGTCGGGACACTTATTAACTCCGGTACAGCAGTTTCCCATTAGCATCTAATTACCTTTGTTGTATCTATGGTAACTCCTAACGGCCATGTCAAGAGGGGGAGAGACACTTCGTTTTCTGTTCACGAAGAAAACGAGAACTTTTTTTTTCATTAATTCTCTTTCTATCTCTATGTGTCTCTCTGTTTCTGTCTTTCTCATTCTCTCTCTCTAGCTCTGTATATCTATGTATCTATCTACCTATCTGTCTATTTATCTATCTGTCTGTCTACCTATCTATCTATCTTTCTTTCGTTTTTTTATCTTATAAGGCTCATTTCCTAATTAAGAAATAGAGAGAGAGAGAAGAAAGACAAAAAGAAAGAGAAAGAAAGAAAGAAAAAAATGAAGAAAAAGACAGAAAAAAAAACAGAAAGAAAGAGACAGACAGAGAGAGAGAAGAGCTGAAGGGACGAGAGAGAGAGAGAGAGAGAGAGAGAGAGAGAGAGAGAGAGAGAGAGAGAGAGAGAGAGAGAGAGAGAGAGAGAGAGAGAGAGAGAGAGAGAGAGAGAGAGAGAGAGAGAGAGAGAGAGAGAGAGAGAAGAGCTGAAGGGACGAGAGACAGAGAGACAGAGAGACGAAGGCAAAAATCAAAACTGGCCAAAGGCATTCCAACTATCCAGAGTATGTAGGCGGGCGAGCTAACAATGTAGCGGGGAGTTAGACACCGATTCGCAAATCTTGCCTCCTTTTAACGGCAGATTCCTCGGATAAATACTTTCTGCTGTCATTTGATCCTCCTTGTTTCTCTTTCTCTCTCTCTCTCGCTCTCTTTCTTTCTTTCTTTCTTTCTCTCTACCTAATCTCTCTCTATCTTTCTCGCTCTCGCTTGCTCTCGTTCTCTTTCTTTCTTTCCCTCTCTCTGCCTAATCTCTCTCTCTCGCTCTCGCTCTCTCGCTCTCGCTCTCGCTCTCTTTATTTCTTTCTCTCTCTCTATCTCTCTCTCTCTCTTTCTCTCTCTCTCTCTCTCTCTCTCTCTCTCTCTCTCTCTTGCTATTTGCTATCTATGTATCTTTTTTCTTTCTGTTCCTCTCTCTGCCTCCCCCATCTCTCTACCTAATCTCTCTCTCTCTCTCTCTCTCTCTCTCTCTCTCTCTCTCTCTCTCTCTCTCTCTCTCTCTCTCTCTCTCTCTCTCTCTCTCTCTCTCTCTCTCTCTCTCTCTCTCTCTCTCTCTCTCTCTCTCTCTCTCTCTCTCTCTCTCTCTCTCTCTCTCTCTCTCTCTCTCTCTCCCCAGTCTACGTCGTGTCACCGACGTGAGAGGACGTGTATTCTGACCTCTCTCATGACTCGTGTCCTATCCTCAAGGATCTGTGTCACCTGTATAAGCAGGTCTTCGCAGACCTGGCACCTGGATTATGCCATAGTGCGTGATATGATTATTTTCATATCATTTGTGGTTTATTAGTGACAAACAATACATACATTGGAAGCTAAATCAGTGAAAATCCTCCGTATGCCCACAGACGCGAGGCTGTGCAGGGTACCAGTGACCGTGTTTGTTTTTAGGCCCGCTCGGTCGGGCTCTCTGGCGACCCTGCCCCCTTCAGAACAATGTCACCTCTGTTCAAGGAATGGAGACTGAGGGCAGATATGACGCCCTCTCTGAGGTAGACATAGGCGGTGGTGCTATTGCCAACAAGCATGAAGAGAGAATGAGGAAAACAGCAAAGAGGAAGCTACCTGCACCTGACGCTTCTGTGAAAATTACTACGCCCGGGCACCTCTGTGTCCATTTCAAGAGAGACAGCAAACTCCGGACTCCAGGAGATAAATATCGCTGGATATGCCAGGCTCTCAAAGTGGATCCTTACAACAAAATCAAGGGATTCATTGAAAATGAATTGGACGAAACAATGTATGCGTTAACTGCAAGAACGAAGAAATTCTTGCGAAGATAACAACAGTCGAACGTGGGAGAAGTCCTTAGAGAAAGCAAAAGTCTGCGGGAAAGGACAATGCACCAACCTCATCGTGTTCGACGTCCCAAAGGAAATAGAAACCGATGATATGACATACGATGGAAAAATTTTAAATGCAAGGCGTTTAAAAATAAATGGGAAGCTGACCCAACGTGTTGTCATTACATACGAGGGGGAGGTAATCCCCAAGTCGATCAAACTGGTTGAAGGTATGGCACCCAACTTTGGGTGTGCCCGTCTTCAAATCCTTCACCCCGTTTGCTCAAACTGCTCCAAGTGGGGACACGGAGCGCGTGCTTGCCCTCGCGACGAACCGCGGTGCCGATACTGCGCTCTCCCTCATGCAAGCGCAGAATGCGCTGATAAGATTTCCGAAGGACAAGATATCCCACGGAAGTGCGTGAACTGCCGCCAAGAGCATAATGCGAATTCTGCATTATGTACATATTTTCCGAAGGATAGGAAAAAGAAATATCAGAGGAAGCAAGTCCTTCCTGCCAAGAACGCCACCCCAGCTCCTTGCCTTACTGATGTGAAGGCCTTCCCACCTCTTCCAAAGAAGAATGTGGCAATCCCTTCAAATAAAGCCCAGGCACCATCCACAGCACCAACACCAACAGGAGCACCAGCTCCTGCAACACCAAACTCAACCTTAGTGCAGTCTCCAGTGCCCACCTCAACTCTACTTCCGGTTATAACTCCAGCCCCAGCACCGCCCGCGTTGCAACAAGATAAACAAGAGTCTAACCGTGAAATAAAGGAAATGCTGCAAACACTGCTTAAGCAGATGGAACTGATGATGAACCAGCAGGGCCAGATGATGTTCATGATGCAACAGCAAATGGCCCAACAATCTAAATTCCAGGAAAGGATGGTCACCCTCCTGGAGCGACAACAACCCACACCGACCGTCTATTTGCATCCGATAATGGACCTTGGAAATGATAAGATAACGACCGATGGCTCCAAGTAATTATTTGAAACAATTACTTGAACTAATTAGTGCTCGCTATGCAAAAAATGCGGGATACACTTATTACGACAAACCTAATATGGCTAATCCCTCTACAAGAGGGCTTGGCATATATATTAAGAACTCCATACCATCCAAAGTGATCGATGACAAACGTGACATATGTGCTGAATATCTCGGTGTTAAATTATTTCTTGATACTTCCAAAACTATCATTTTGTTAATGTATATAATCCGCATGATAGTGAAGAGGTACCTAAACCTCCTGACAATATGATACATAATGATGCTGTTGTTTTGGTGGAGATTTTAATGTTCACCATATATTAATTTTACTATAGACATTGGTTTGTCTTTGACATGATCAGAGATATAAAAGTTTTTTTTTTTTTTTTTTTTTCCTACCAGATAAAACATGTATATATGTTAACTAGTATAATGCAGCCCCTCAGGTATGTAAGATTTGTGCTTGACTAAGCCCATAACGCAATAGAAGCTTAGCCAGTTTGGATAGATGCGTGACATCTTACCCTGGCTTTTTGCAGGGCATGTAAACTGTTCTGCAAATAAACTATATCAAATCAAATCAATCTCTCTCTCCCTCACTCTTTCTCTCTCTCTCTCTCTTTCCCAGGTGTCCACAAGGGTTAATGAAACACGCTGTAACACGAGATTTCCGACTTTAGCCAAAACCTTCTGCTACTCCTAAGGATCCGTTTGAGAAAGGTGAGAGGGGAAAGAAGGGGAAGATGAAAGGAGGGAGGGGGGGGAAGGGGGAAAGATTGGAAAGAGGGGAGGAAGAGATGGGAAAAGAGAATGGGGGGGGGGGAGAGGAGGGTCAGACGAGTCAGGTACAGAGGTGCATCTGAACTCATTAAAGGGTAGCTCGGTATGTCACTGACGGGGGAGGGGGGGGGGGGGTACACTAAGAAACGGAGGGTGTGAAATGTTTGTTTGTGATTCCCTTCCCCCCCTTCCCCCCTTCCCCTCCTTCCCTCCCTTTCTCACTTCAAATCTCTTCTCTTCTCCCCTTCTCTGCTTACACTGATATCCCTCTCCCTACCCCTCCCCTCTCCTCATCCTTACATCACTCTCCCCCTCCCCCTCCCCTCTCACCCCTCACCCTCACCCTTACTATCTCCTCTTCAGTAATAATATTCTTATTTACATGATTTCTCTTATATTTTTTTATAGATTTGTAATGATCGCAAATAACACCACACCGCAAAGCATCACAAACAACCATTGCCAAACAAATACACAAACAAATAAACAAACATAAACAAACTTTAAAATCTCACAGACGCACCTTGATACATTGTAAACAAGAAAAAAAAACAGAGGCAGTAATACTATAGACAACTATATCAATAAGAACAAACACAAACAAAAATAGACAAATACATATAAAAACATACTTGCAAACAAACACTTACAACACACAAAACAATTAAACAGACCCATTCACAAAGAAACAAACACTTCCACAAAAACAAAAACAAAGAGGGATTAGTACTATAAACAACGATACCAATAAAGAACAAAGAACAAACACAAAATATACAATTACATATAAAAACATACTTGCAAACAAACACTTACAACATACAAAACAATTAGACCGACCCATTCACGAAGAAACAAACACGTCCACAAAGAAAAAAACAAACACACCTACAAAACAAATACATCTACAAAAAACAAACGCACATAAAAGCAACCACAAACAAACTCATCCACGCACGTACAAACACACACACACACAAACACATCCACACACAAACACGGCCACAAACAACCAACCCCCACCCCACACACACACACAAACAAACAAAAAACACCCACAAACCAACCAACACCCCATTCAAACAAACAAACAAACACATGTAACCCCACCCCCACCCTTCCCACCCACCCCCCGAACGCGCTGTCACTGTCCCCGCCTCCGTTCGAATTTGAAAACGCGTTCGTGTAGTGTACGAATGCGTATTCACATGACCTCTGACGTTGACGAATATAGGAATGCGTTTCTGTTAACAGGTGACGTTAAGCTCCTTCTGTTAGTGTTTCCTGTTTTAGTTTTTGTCTGTTTCTGATTTTTTTCGTTTATTTTCGTTTATGTATGTTTTTTTTTTTTTAGATTTGATATTTATTATCGTCATTGTTTGTATTATAGTTGTCATTGTAATTATTATTGTTATTGTCATTTTCATTATTATTGTTATTTTTACTATTATTATTATCATTACTCATTTCTATTGTCTTTATTATCATTATTATTGCTGCTATCATTATCATTATCATTACTGTTGTTGTTATTATTATCATCCTTATTAATGTCATTGTCATCATTATTATTACTCTTAATATCATCATCATTGTTATCATAACTGTCATTATTATTATTATTGTCATTATTGTTATTGTCTTTATCACTATCATCATTGTTATTATCATTATTATCATACTTATTTTCTACCTTCTGTTTCTAGTTTTCTATTGCTATTTGTATAATTGCTTCTTCCTTCTTAAGCCATTCTTTACCCATTTTATCTTAATTTTCTTCTTTCTATTTTTACTCGTTTTACTTTTATTCCTTTGTTTCTTTTAAAATTCCCTCTCCTCTTCGTAAATCATTTATTATCTTCCATCCTTTCTTTCCTCTTTCGTATATGTGTTTAAAACTGTCCATCTATATGTCTGTCTGTCTTAATTTCTCTGATTCTCTCTCTCTCTCTCTCTCTCTCTCTCTCTCTCTCTCTCTCTCTCTCTCTCTCTCTCTCTCTCTCTCTCTTTCTCTATCTATCTATCTATCTATCTCTATCTATCTATCTATCCCTCTCTCTCTCTCTCTCTCTCTCTCTCTCTCTCTCTCTCTCTCTCTCTCTCTCTCTCTCTCTCTCTCTATCTATCTCTCTCTCTCTCTTTCTCTCTCTCTCTCTCTCTTTTTTTCTTTATTTCTCTCTCTCTCTCTCTCACTCTCTCTCTATCTCTCTTTCTCTCTCTCTCTCTCTCTCTCTCTCTCTCTCTCTCTCTCTCTCTCTCTCTCTCTCTCTCTCTCTCTCTCTCTCTCTCTCTCTCTCTCTCTCCCCTCCTCTCTCTCTCTCTCTCTCTCTCTCTCTCTCTCTCTCTCTCTCTCTCTCTCTCTCTCTCTCTCTCTCTCCCCCCCCCCCTCTCTCTCTCTCTCTCTCTCTCTCTCTCTCTCTCTCTCTCTCTCTCTCTCTCTCTCTCTCTCTCTCTCTCTCTCTCTCTCTCTCTCTCTCTCTCTCTCTCTCTCTCTCTCTCTCTCTCTCTCTCTCTCTCTCTCTCTCTCTCTGCCAAAAAATAATGATGAGAATCCTCTTTGGGTTGGATTAATCTCTCGTGTGTGTACGTGCGTGTGTGTGTGTTGGGGGGGGGGGTGTACGTGTATTTATGTGTGTATGTCTTTATGATCGTATATGTGTGTATTCCTACGAGTATATGTAAGTACTAAAATTCATTCATTTATAAACACATAATTAGTTGCATATATACGCACATATCTTCATTACGCACACACACACACACACACACACACACACACACACACACACACACACACACACACACACACATACACACACACACACACACACACATACACACACACACACACACACACACACACACACACACACACACACACACACACACACACACACACACACACACACACACACATACACACACACACACACACACACACACACACACACACACACACACACACACACACACACACACACACACACACACACACAACACACACACACACACACACACACACACACACACACACACACACACACACACACACACACACACACACACACACACACACACACACACAAGAAAAAAAAAACTACGACCAACCAAAACCAGCACACAAACCGGAAGGGATAAAACAAAGAAATAACAAATAAACACATAAATAAGACAAAAAATGAATAAAAAAACAGAGAAAAAGAAAATGATAATAACTTAAAGACGTAATCAAGGGGCGAAGCATGGACGTGGCAAAGGTGTGGGAAACGAGGAAGCAGGAAGACTGGGAAGAAAGGGGCTTAAAGACGGCTTAGAGAGAGGGGAAGCCGTGAGAAAGAAGAGGGGAGAAGGAGAGGGGAGAAGCAGAGGGAGGGGGAGGGGGGGAGGTGAGGGGAGGAGGGTAAAGGGGGGAATACTGGAGGGAGGAGAGGGGAGGAGGGGAGGGGAGGAGGGGAGGAGAGGGGGGGGAGGGGAGAAGGAGAGGGAGGAGGAGGGGAGAAGGAGAGGGGAGGAGGGTAAAGGGGGTAATGGGGGGGAATACTGGAGGAAGGGGAGGGTGGAGGGAATGAGGGGGAGAGAATGGGGGAATGGGAGGAGGGCGGGGGGATGGGTGAAGGAGGGTTTAAGAGGAAGGGGAAGGAAGAAGGGAGGAAGATTGAGGTGGGGGGGGGCAGAGTGAGGGAAAGGAGGAAGAAGGAGGGGAGAAAGTAGGGAAGGGGGAGAAGGAAAGGGGAGAGGATGGATAATACATGAACAAAAGAAGGAGGGATAGTAGGAGAGATAGAATAAGAGAAGGGGATAGGGGAAAGAACGGAGAGACAGGTGAAGAGGACGAAGTGAAGGAGATAGAAGGATGAAGGAAGAAGGATGAAGGGAAGAACAAAAAAGGAAAAACTGGCGAAGGAAGGAGATGGAAGGAACGTAGGAAGGAAAAGGAAGAGAGGAGAGAAGAGGAGATAGAAGGAACAGAGGAAGAACAAGAAGAAGAAGGAAAGAAGAAGGAGGAAGAAACAAAACCTCCACCAAGGAATAAAAAAAGGGAAAGAGAAGAGGATGAAGAGGAGAGAGAAGGAGAGAAAGACAAAAGAGGGGAAAAGATGGACGGGAGCGAAGAGGGGGAAGGGGAAGGGGAGGGGGAGGGGCAAGGGTCAGCGAAGGAGAAATAGATGACAAGAATGAGAGGTTCAAGAATGATAGACAGAGAAGGGGAAAAAAGGAGAGAGGGGAGAGGAACACACGTATATGAACGATGGGTTAGAAGAAGGGGAAATGAACAGAAGAAAGAAAAGGGGTAAGGGAGGTATGCAATAAAGAAAAGGCCAAAGCGAAGGATGAGGGGTGGGAGAAAGTGAGAGAAAGAGAGAGAAAAATGATGACACGAAGGAGAGGAAGAGGTGTACGAGGGGATAAATTCAGGAAATGGAGAGA
>BOPN01001512.1:209724-214724 GCA_017312705.2 Penaeus japonicus
CTCTCTTTCTCTCTCTCTCTCACTCCTCATTCACTCACTCTCTCCCTCTCTCTCAATCTATTTATCTATTCAGCCATCTATCTATCTCTTTATATGTATGCATATCTCTCTCTCTCTCTCTCTCTCTCTCTCTCTCTCTCTCTCTCTCTCTCTCTCTCTCTCTCTCTCTCTCTCTCTCTCTCTCTCTCTCTCACTCACTCACTCTCCCTCTCTCTCTCTTCTAGACTATATTTGTAGTAAATCTATACACATTCCCCTTGTTCAAATGTTCATTACGAAATTCCTCTCCGCTCATACTGACACACACCTTAACCCTTTCACTCCGCTAATCTCCTGAAAACTTAATCTCCTTTATATAATCCAATCACCCCCCCCACCTACCCCCCCCTCCTACAGAGCCTATAGCCCCGGATTCAAGAGACTAGGCCTATGCACGGATCATAAATGGTTATTATTATGAACTTGCTTTTAGTCTTAATACTCGGTATGATGTTAGTTGAAGAATGTTCATCTTGGGAGGATGTGGGAGGGAAGGGGTTGGGGTTGGGGTGGTGGTGGGGGGGAGAAGAGGAGAGAAGGGGGTGAGGGAGAGAGGGAGGGTGAGGGGGGAGGGGGTGAGGGGAGGGGGAGAGAGGGGAGGGGGAGAGGGAGAGAGGGGTGAGGAGAAGGAGGGGGGAAAGGGGAGGGGGTGAGAGGAGGAGAGGAGAGGGAGGAGGAGGAGGAGAGTGGGAAGGGGAGACGGAGAGAGGAGAGGGGGTGAGGAGAGAAAGGAGGAAGAGGGGAGAGGGAGGGTGAGGGGTGAAAGAGAGAGAATGGTGGGAGAGGAGGGGGGAAGGAGAGTAATGGGGGGTAGAAGAGGGGAAAGGGGGGAAGAGGAGGAGGAGGAGGAGAAGGCAGGAGTAGAGGAGAGATGATAGGAGGATTGGGTAAGGGGGAGAGTAGGAAGAATGAGAGTAGAAGAGATAGTAAAAGAGAGAAGATGAGGAGGGGGAAGAGGAACGACAATAGGGGAAAGGATGAAGAAGGAAATAGAAGGGGTAAAACGGTAGAGAAAAGAACTACGGAGTCGAGGAGAGATGGGGAAAGGAAGGGAAGAGAGAAGACTAGGTAAGGTAGAGAGAGAAGAGGAAAGTAGGAAGGAGATGAGAGAGGAGAGGAGGAGAAGAGGAGATAAGAGAGTGGAAGAGGAAGAAGAAGAAGAAGAGGGAAGTATGTGTGTGTGTGTGTGTGCGTGTACGTGCGTATGCGTATGCGTGTGTGCGTATGTGTGCGTGTGCGTGTGCGTGTGCATGTGTGTATGCGTGTGCATATGCGTGTGCGTGTGTGTGTGAAATAAAAATACATTCAAAAGGAGACACCCCTAAGTGAAGCAACATAGAATCAGGTAGACATTAATACGGATAACATTATCAGTGAAATGAAGTTATCAAACTGATGAACATGTAAATTATGTAATTGTATATATCAAGCAACGCGATTGGCCGATGATACAGAGATAATTATTGCAATACTCCCGTTATATACGTGCATAAAGCACAGTCATCAAGATTAACTTTATTGCATTGTTCATATTATTTAGAGGTGTAATCATCCTTCACTTTTACGACGCATAAATGCCAGTAATTAACTGCACTTCTAGATCTAAAAAAAGGGGAAAAAAATGTTATGATATTCATACGAGATTCGAAAATTTTAACGAAACTGAAACATGGAGATTCAAAGTTTCGAAACTGTTATAGATGCTTATACAATAGATGGAAATATAGTGATAATATAAATGATGGTGATAGTGATCATGTTAATTATATGAATGACGGTAATGGTGATGATGGTAATTAAGATGGTGATGGTGGTGATGATGGTGATGATGATGGTGATAATGATAATGATAATGATAATGATGATGATGATGATGATGATGATGATAATAATAATAAAGATGATGATGATAATAAAGATGATGATAATGATAATAATAAAGATAACGATAATAGCGATAACAAGAATGATAATAATAAAAATAACAATAACACCAACACCAAACAAATCACAACAATACCCAAAAAACTCCAAAAACCACCACGACCACAACCCACAACAAAGAAAAGCGAATCCATTCTATCTCCCACGGCGCCAAAATTCAAATTCAAATTCTTCTTCGTCTTCTTAGTGTAACCGACCACCTCTCTTCGCCTCCGGTTTGTTTACATTCGCGACCCGACCGCAGGATGTTGATTATAACCTTGTTCTTTTTTTTATTAATTACAGTCTCGTCTCTCACTAATTAAGTCTCCGTGGGTGTTTATAGTCGAGGCGCAGAACCTGAGGAGGAAAACGTTTTCGCTCGTCAACATTGTGTGATTAATTGTGTTCCCTTGGGGATACGTGGGTGGGTTTGCGTGAGAGAGAGATGGAGGGAGGGAGAGAGGGGGGTGAGTGGGGGTGAGGGAAGGAGGGGGGGATGGGGGGATGAAGGAGGGAGGGAGGGAGGGAAGGAGGGGGGATGAGTGGGGGTAAGGGAGAGAGGGGGGTGAGGGAGGGAGGGAAGGAGGGGAGAGAGGGGGATGAGGGAATGAGTGGGGGGATGAGTGGGGGTGAGAGAACGAGAGAGAGAGGAGGGGTGAAGAGAGAGAGTAGGGGTAAGGGTGGAGTGAGGATGGGAGAGAGGGGTGAGGAGGGGGGTAGAGAGAGAAGAGAAAAAAGAGAGAGTGAATGATTGTATGTGTTTGTGTCTGTGATTTTTCTTTCTATTCGCTTTTTTTTCTCCCTCCCTCCTCCCCCCCCTTCTCCCTCCCTCCTTCCCTCCTTCCGTCCCTCCGTCTCACCCTCCCTCTCTCCCTCTCACCCTCACTCTCATTACCTCCACCCCTCCTTCTCCCAATTACCCCAACCCCTTCACTACTCCCCCAACCCACCCCCCACCCCAATGCCCAACAAAACTAAGATAAAGAATAAATAAATGAATAAAAATAAAGCCAATCCATCGAACCGAAATCTTCCCATGGATAATACCGGTCCGAGTAATCCATCCCAAGGCAGAGGCAGTCAGTAACGCAATACTCAGGTCGCTTTATGATGGATGACCCAACAACACATATGACCTTGTTTATTGTGGTTGTCAGAGTGTGTGTGTGTGAAACCTCTCTCGCTCTTTCTCTCTTTTTCTTTTTCTCTTTCTCTCTCTTTCTCTTTCTCTCTCTCTTTCTCGCTCTTTCTCTCTTTTTTTTTCTCTTTTTCTCTCTTTCTCTTTCTCTCTTTCTCTTTTTCTCGCTCTTTCTCTCTTCTCTCTCTCTCTCTCTCTTCCTTCTTTTATTTCTTTCTCTCTTTCTCCTTCTTTTACCTCTTTCTCTCTCTTTCTTTATCTTTTTCTCTCTCTTTCTCTTTCTCTCTTTCTCTTTCTCTCTATCTTTCTCTCGCTCTTTCTCTCTTCTCTCTCTCTTCTCTCTCTCTCTCTCTCTCTCTCTCTCTCTCTCTCTCTCTCTCTCTCTCTCTCTCTCTCTCTCTCTCTCTCTCTCTCTCTCTCTTTCCTTCTTTTATCTCTTTCTCTCTTTCTCCTTCTTTTATCTCTTTCTCTCTTTCTCCTTCTTTCTCTTTTTCCTTCTCTCTCTCTTTTCTCTTTTTCTTCTCTTTCTCTCTCTCTCTCTCTCTCTCTCTCTCTCTCTCTCTCTCTCTCTCTCTTTCTCTCTCTCTCTCTCTCTCTCTCTCTCTCTCTCTCTCTCTCTCTCTCTTTCTCTTTCTCTTTCTCTCTCTCTCTCTCTCTCTTTCTCTCTTATCGTTAACATTCATCTTAACAATAGCGAAATCCCAATGTTCTTTTTAATTTCAACAATGACGTTGATAATAAAATTAACTAGACGTTATATCTTATTTCACTATTATTGGTATTTAATTATGAATGATATCATTTGAACAATAATGTTATATGCTCAGCTATTGTATATATTATTGTATAATACCATAATGACATAGATGATTAAATCAATTAATAATTATCGGATTGATGTTATTCTCGTTATTAATATAATTACAGCTATCACCATTTTTATTCATGTTATAATAACCTTATATTTCAGTCGTCTTTTTCATCATTATTATCACTTTTCTCATTTCCTTTGCGAATAATGAATAAATGTGCATGCAATATTGCTGCTATTGTCGAGTCTAAATTGCATTATGGAAAGATGAATGGTATGTGAATTACAACAATTTATTGGTCTGTTTTTGTTGTTGTTGTTAATTTTGTTGTTTTTTATTTTGATTTTGCTGTTTTTGATTTTTGTATTGTTTTGCCTTTCTTTTTTGTTGATTTTTGTCGTTTTTCTTGTATATTTTGTTGTTATTGTTTTTGTATTGCTTTTGTTGTCGTTATTTTTGTTTTTGTTCGTGTTTCTTTTGTTTTTACGTATTTTTCCTCTTTTATCTTTACTACTTCCGTTTTCCTTTGTTCTTTTCGGAATTTATTTTCCTTTATGTATATGTCTTTCTCTGAGATATAGAGAAATGAGTAAATAGACAGGTAGATAGATGTGTATGAAGATATAGAACGGTAGATGTGTATAAATGTATATGTGAATTTTGATGAATATATATATATATATATATATATATATATATATATATATATATATATATATATATATGATATATATATATATATATGTATGTATATATGATATATATATGTATGTATGTATGTATGTGTGTGTGTGTGTGTGTGTGTGTGTGTGTGTGTGTGTGTGTGTGTGTGTGTGTGTGTGTGTGTGTGTGTGTGTGTGTGTGTGTGTGTCTGTGCGTGTGTGTGTGTGTAACGAAAAATATATTTTGATAAAGATATATAACCCTTTATATACTTTGTGCATAAAACGATATATGACGGTTCATATATAGACACATATGATAATAAATATAGTTAAATATAGATCTCTTTGCCTGTGCATGTACATTCACACGAAGGCACACACACACACACACACACACACACACACACACACACACACACA
>BOPN01001512.1:217224-224724 GCA_017312705.2 Penaeus japonicus
AACTCTCTCTCTCTCTCTCTCTCTCTCTCTCTCTCTCTCTCTCTCTCTCTCTCTCTCTCTCTCTCTCTCTTTCTCTCTCCCTCCCTCCCTCTCCCTCAACCTACCTCCCAACTTTATCTACCATCTTTCTACATAACCATCCTCCATATCCATCTATCCACCCTTTCTCCATCCACTTATCTCTCCCTCTCTATCCCTCCCACTCCATCTTCCACGCGAATTATCCCATTCCTCCTCTTCAAAGCCTCCCCATTTTTTTTCTTACAGTTCCCCAAGCTCCCCATCTCCCCAGCTTCCCAGCACCCCAGCTTTACAGCTCCCCAGCACCCCAGCTCCCCAGCTCCCCAGCACTCCATCTCCCCAGCACCCCAGCTCCCCATCTTCCCAGCTCTACAGCTCCCCTAGCTCCCCATCTCCCCAGCACCCCAGCTCCTTAGCTCCCCAGCTCCCCATCTCCCCAGCTCCCCGGCTCCCCATCTCCCCAGCACCCCAAGTTCCCAAGCTCCCCAAGACACGTAGCTTCGACCAGGTACCCACTTGGGACGAAAACTGATACCATTAGACTCTCACGGGGAGGTTTATAAACACATTTAAAATTCCTTGGGATTAGACTGACGTGCTTTCAGTCCCGGTCGGTTGATGGTTTTTAGTCTGGTTTGGTAAACTATATGAGTTTTTTATTTTTATTTATTTATTTATTATTATTATTATTATTATTATTATTATTATTATTATTATTATTATTATTTCTAGGTTGGAGGTCCCACGGTGTGTCTTGTGGATAAAATTAGTTTTTTTTTTGTTATGATAGATTTTGGTATTTCTTTGTATTGTTTTTTTGTGAGGGTGTTTTTGCTTGTATGAGGTTGTAGATTTTTGTTGTTTTATTGGGGGAAAGGGGAGTTTTTTGGGTATTGGTATGTATCAGGTGGTATTGGTATTTTTAGACTGGTATGTATCATGTGATATTGGTATTTCTAGACTGGTATGTATCAGGTGGTATTGGTATTTCTAGACTGGTATATGTATCAGGTGGATCTCACGGGGGGCAAGTAGACTGAGGGAAGAGGTCCTTTTTCCCCTCATTCCCTCTCTCCATCATCTCTATTTTCTTCCCTATCCTCCTTCCCTCTTCTCTGTTTCCTCCCCCTTCTTCCTTCCCCTCCCCTCCTTCCCCTTACTTTCCCCCCTGCTCATTTCCTTCCCTTCCCTCTCTCTCCATCTTTCCGTCTCCCCATTTTCTTCCTTATCCTCCTCCCTTCTATCCCCATTTCCTTCTTCCTTCCTCTTTCCCCTCTTCTCCTTCTCCTCTCCCGCCTTCCTTCTATATCTTCCTACTTTTCCCTTCCTTCCCGTCTCCCCGTCTTCTCCCCCCTTCCTCATTCCCTTCGTCTTCCTACCCAATCCCCTTTCCCTTCTTCCTCTCCCCCCCCTTCCACTTTCCTTCGCCCTTACGTACCCCCTCCCCTACTACCCTCCCCCTCCCCCGACCCCCTCCCCCTCCTTTCAACCCCCCCCCCTCCTCGACTTTTCCACATACCTCAACATACCCGCCCCGCCCCCCCCCAATCCACCCACCCCAAACACAGACACTCACACACACACACACATACCCTTCTCAATCTCGCCCCCCCCCCTCATAACCTCCTACCCACCCCCACCCTCCCTCTTCACGACCAGCTCACGTACCCACCATCACACTTGTCATCACAACTTTCCCGGTGATGACGAATGATGATGATGCCCGGGGGTGAATAGGGGGGGGGGGGGTTGGAGCGAGAGAGAGGTTATGAGTTTTTTTTTTCGTTTTTTTTTTTTTTTTTTTTTTTTTTTTTTTTTTTTTTTTTTTTTTTTCAATTTGTCGAGACGGACTGTGGGTGTAGGGGAGGGGAAGGGAGGGGGGTGAGGGGATGAAGGGGTGGGGGGAGAGTGGAGAGGGGGGGGAGGGGAGATTACGAAAGCTAATGGGTATAAGTTTGTTTTCTATTTATACTGTGTTTGGGAGAAGATCAGAGGGCTGTAATTTTTCTTATCGTCTTTCTCCTCCTCCTCTTCCTCCTCGTTCTCTCCTTTCTTCTCCCTCCTCTTCTTTCTTATCTTTATTACTCTCTCTTATTCTTATTCTTTCTACGTTATTTTTCTCCTTTCTTATTTCTTTCCTTTTCTTCTACTTCGTTTTTTTCTTTTCTTCTTCTTCTACTTCTTCTTCTTTTTCTTTTTCTTCTTGTTCAGCTGTTGTTGCTCCTTTTTTCGTCTTATTCTCCTACTTCTTTTCCCTCCTCCTCCTCCTCCTGTTCTTCTTCTTCGTCTTTCTCTTTTTCTTCTTCCTCTTCTTCCCTCTCCTTCCCCTCCTCTTCCTCTCTCCATCACCCTCCTATTCCTTCTCCTTCTTCTCTTGCTTAACCTCCTCCTCCTCCTCCTTTTCCTCCTCGTCCTCTTCTTCCTTCTCTACCACCACCACCTCCTCCTACTCCACCATTTCCTCGTCCTCCTCCTCCTCCATCACCTCCTCTTCCTCCCTCTCCTCCTCCTCCTCCTTCTCCTCCTCTTCATCTTCCTCCTTCTCCTCCCCCTCCTCTTCTCCTTTTTCTTCCTCTTCTCCCTTCTCCATATTCGTCTTCTTGTCCCTCTTCCGAAAGAGAAGAATACTATGAAAAAAATAATAATCCGCCGTGTATTGTGAAGAAAGGAAAGGTGGTAAAGCTGAGCTTCTACCACGAGCCAAAATTCAATAAAGAATTCCGAAGACGTTTTGTACTTTCCGTTCTAGTCTTGACATCTTCAGTTAATGAGTGTGAAGTTTTCTCCAGACTAGGAGACTTATGATTACTTTTCTTCTTGTATTTTTGTTTTTGTTTTGTTTTGGTTTTGTTTTTTCCGTATCTATTCATTTTTTTTTACCATTCATCTCGATTATTTGTTTACTTTTTTCATTTTTTCTTTCCTCACGTTTACTCTTTTTTGAAATCCTTCTTCTTACAAGACAGAAAAGAAGAAGGTAGTTTGTTCGCCAATATACTGACAGACTTTTCATTCAAGCAATTTAACGGGCCTTCCAAACAACCAATTACTGTCGCCCTCTTGTTAAAAATTGTTAAGAAAAGTGTTCCTCCTGTTAGGTCTTACAACGATAACGTCGATTAATTTAAAACGAGATGGGGGATTATGGCTTTATGTATGAATACACATACACACACACACACACACACACATATATACCTCCAGCTATAGAGATGAGGAGATATAGAGAGAGAGAGAGAGAGAGAGAGAGAGAGGGAGGGAGGGAGGGAGGGGAGAGAGAGAGGGAGAGAGAGAGAGAGAGAGAGAGAGAGAGAGAGAGAGAGAGAGAGAGAGAGAGAGAGAGACTTTACGACAACATAATGCACAAACCCGTGACATCAGCCTTGACATGTTGTCTTACCAACCGCCTGACATCTCTCGACATCTTCCCGAGCCATGTATCATACTCCCCCTCCCCACTCCCCCTCCCTCCACCTAATCTTACCCCCCTCCCCTCTCTGTGCCTCTCCATACCCTCTTCTTCTCCGAACCTCTGCCCTCTCCACCTGATCTTAATTTATTTATCTTTCTTTCTTTCTTTCTCTTTCTATCTTTTCTCTCTCTTCTCTCTTTCTTTCTTTTCTTTCTCTTCCCCCTCTCTCTCTTTCTTTCGTCTCTCTTTCTCGCCTCTCTCTATATCTCTCTTTCTTCCTCTCTCTCTCTCTCTCTCTCTCTCTCTCTCTCTCTCTCTCTCTCTCTCTCTCTCTCTCTCTCTCTCTCTCTCTCTCTCTCTCTCTCTCCCTCCCTCCCCCCCCCCCCCCTCCCCCTCTCCCCCCCCCCTCTCTCTCTCTCTCTCTCTCTCTCTCTCTCTCTCTCTCCCTCTCTCCCTCCCTCCCTCCCTCCCTCCCTCCCTCCCTCCCTCCCTCCCCTCCCTTCTCCTCCTCCCTCCCTCCCTCACTCCCCCTCTCTCTCTCTCTCTCTCTCTTTCTCTCTCTCTCTCTCTCTCTCTCTCTCTCTCTCTCTCTCTCTCTCTCTCTCCTTCCCCCTCCCCCCCCCCCTCCCCCCCCCCCCCCCTCTCCCCCCCCCCCCCCCCTCTCTCTCTCTCTCTCTCTCTCCCCTCCCTTCCCTCCCTCCCCCCATTCCTCCTCCTCCCTCCTTCCTCCCTCCTCC
Source organism: Penaeus japonicus (assembly GCA_017312705.2). NCBI lineage: Eukaryota > Metazoa > Arthropoda > Malacostraca > Decapoda > Penaeidae > Penaeus > Penaeus japonicus. The sequence goes on from BOPN01001512.1 coordinate 221,395, forward strand.
TCTCCCTCCTCCCTCCTCACTCCCCCTCTCTCTCTCTCTCTCTCTCTCTCTCCCAGTGACGACAGCTGGTCCGAATTACACGGTAGCGCCCTCCCAAGACGATCGCCTTTGAGATCTTTCCATCCGAAATTCCATCTTGGGAGGGAGGGAGGGAGAAGGGACGAGGAGGGGGGTGAGGGAGGAGGGGGGTGGGAGGGAGGGACGAAGTGGGGGGTTAGGGAGGGGGATGAGGAGGGGATGAGGGAGGAGGGACGAGGAGGGGGGTGAGGGAGGAAGAGACGAGGAGGGAGGGATGAGGAAGGGGGGTTAGGGAGGAGGGTGGGTGGGAGGGAGGGAGGGACGAAGAGGGGGTGTTAGGGAGGGAGGGACGGGGAGGGGGGGTTAGGGAGGGAGGGACGAGGAGGGGGAGTTAGGGAGGACGGAGGGGAGGGGGGTGAGGGAGGAGGGATGAGGATGGGGAGGGGGGGTTAGGGAGGACGGTGGGGAGGGGAGGGGGGTTAGGGAGGACGGAGGGGAGAGGGGATGAGGAAGGAGGGAAGGGAGGGGTGAAAAAGGAGGGAGAATGGGGGAGGAGGAAGAATGGGTGGGGGGGGAGGATTAAAAACTTTGTGGAAGGGGAGAAGGATGAGAGAAGACTTAATAAAGAAGTGGATGGAGAAGGAAGATGAAACAGGGAGAAGGAGAGGTGAGAGGTCCCGAGAGAGGAATTAAGAGAAAAGATGGTAGGAATAAAGAGAAGAAGGAAAAGAAAGGGAGAAAGAATGGGTGGGGGATGGAAGGGAGAACGGAAGAAGGAGAATGAAGGGAAGAGGGGAAAGGAGAAGAGAGAAAGAGGAAAGAGAGGAAGAAGAAAAATGGAGCAGAGAGAGAGAGAGAGAGAGAGAGAGAAAGAGTAAAGGGAGGAAAAATGCGGGAAAGGGGGAGGGGGAAAAGACAGAAAGATGGAAGGGAGGAATAGGAGAAAGGGGACCGAGAGAAAGAGGAAAGGGAGTAATAGGGGTGAGGGGGAAAAAGGCAGAAAGATGGAAGGGAGGAAGAGGGAGGGGAAGAGAAAAAAGGAAGAAGAGGGAAAGAGTAAAGGGAGGAAGAGGAAAAAAGGGAGCAAAGAGAAAGAGGGAAGGGAGGAAGAGGAAAAGGAGGAATAGGGGAGAGAGAAAAAAAGGCAGAAAAATGGAAGGAGGAAGTAAAGAAAAGGAAGAAGAGAGAAAGAGTAAAAAGAAGAAGATGAAAAAAAGGGAGCAAAGAGAAAGAAGAAATGGAGGAAGAGGGTGGGGAAGGGAAAAGGGGAGGAGGAGGAGGAGGGGGGAGGCCGATGTATAAGTCAGGGTCGAAGGCACATTATGCAAATTGAGAAGAGAATAAGCAGATGAAGGTGGGTGCTGATGCGGAAGGGAGGAAGGAAGGAAGGAAGTGATAAAGAAAGAGATTGAAAAGGGATGGGAAGATTTATGGGAGAGTGAAGATAGGAAGAAAGAGAGAGAGAAAGAGAGATTGATAAACAGGGAACTAAGATACGTCGTGATAAGTGAAAATTGCTCTACAAGAGGGGATCTAGAATTTGAATTAGATGCAAGAATTTGATTGCAAGATTAGTGAGATTATCGAAAGATCTTTGGGAAAAGTGACACACAATATTCATCTATGTATGTTTATGTGCTTTTATCTACAACACCTCCCTCTCCCCCCGCTCCCTCCCATTGTAAAATCGCAGATACAGGCAGATAAGTCCTAGATAATCCACAATAAAGTGGGTAGAGAGAGAGAGAGAAAACATCATCTCATAATAACACAAGAACCATCACAAACAAACAAACACACATGCACCGAAATATATATATTTTGAAAAGAATAATACGAACTAAAATAAATAAATGAATAAATTAATTAATTAATATCAGAAATATTCCCCCAAAAAAATCCTTTATCGACCCTGTTCCTTACCTCCACCTCCCTCCTCCCTCCCCTCTCCCACCTCCCTTCCCCTCCCCCTTTCCCCTCCTCCCTGCCTCTTTCCCCTCTCCCTTCCCCTCCCTCCCCCTTCCCCCCTCCCCTTTTCCCCTCCCCATCCCTCCCCCTCCCCCCTCCCTCCCCCTCCCTCCTTCCCCTCCACCTCCCCCATCCCTCCTCCCTCCCCCCTCCCCCCTCCCATCCTAAGAAAACCAAATCCCTTTCCGAGAAGAAGCAAAATACACATATATATATATATATATATATATATATATATGTATATATATAAATAAGAATAATCCTAAACAAAGCAAAAAACCGAAATAAAAGAAAAAAATAAATACACCCCCAAAAAATCCTTTATCGACCCTGTTCCCTACCTCGCCCCTCCCTTCCCCTACCTCCTTCCCCTCCCCCTTTCCCCTCCTCCCTCCCCCTTTCCCCTCTCCCTTCCCCTCCCTCCCCCTTCCCCCTCCCCCTACCTCACACTCCCCCATCCCTCCTCCTTCCCCCCTCCCATCTCAAGAAAACCAAATCCCTTTCCGAGAAAAAAAAAAAAATAAAGCAAAGCAAAGATGAAGACAAAGAAATAGACTAGAAATATATAATCCAGAGAAATGTCAATCGACCGAAATTGCACGTAATGCACTGCCTGGTGATAGTTGATCAATATTTGAACACCTTCAAGGTCAACAGAGACTAGGAGAACGTTTTCAAGCAAATGTTTTTTGGCAAACGTTTTCTTTTGAGGATTTTGTTTACTTTGCTCACTCGGGTTTCCGCTCATTTTGGATTTATTCTTTAATGCGTATTTTTTTATTTTTTTTATTATTGGTGTTGGTGTTATTATTATTTTATCTTTGTTGGTTTGTTGCATTTGCTATTATTATTATTATTGTTATTATCATTATCATCGTCATCATCATTATCACTATCATCATCATCATCACCATCATCATCATCACCACCATCATCAACATCATCATCACCACCATCATCATCATTATCATCATCATCACCATCGTCATCATCACCACCATCCTCACCATCATCATCATCATCATCATCCTCACCATCATCATCATCATCATCATCCTCACCATCATCATCATCATCATCATCCTCACCATCACCACCATCAATATCATCATCCTTACCATCACCATCATCATCATCGTCATCATCATGATTATATTCCTTCTCAACATCATTATTACCATATTATCAATCATAATCATAAACAATAGAAAACACCAGAAGTCTTCAATATTCTAAGACAAACTATTATAATACAACCCCCCACCCCCACCCACCCACCCGCCCAATACCCACCCATCCCACACCCATCCCCCTCCCGTCTAATACCCATCTCCCGCCCATCCC
>BOPN01001512.1:229724-237224 GCA_017312705.2 Penaeus japonicus
ATTGTTAAGGTGCTTTGAGATTGTTCCTGCTTGGTCCTTGACGTGGCGTTTTGGCGTTTTTTTTTTTTTTTTTTTTTTTTTTTAGGGGGGGGGGTGGGGGGCGGCGATGGTGGGGGTTGGGGGGGAGGGGAGGGCGTGGAGTTATTGAATTATTCATCTTACTTGACTGTCCGCTTTTCTTCTTTTTTTTTTGAGGGGGGGGGGGAGGGAGGTTAGGGGAATTGGATTTATGTCTTGTTTATTTGTTTCATGTTTTGTTTCTCTTCTCTCTCTCTCTTTATCTCTTTCTCTCTATTTCTCTTTCTTTTCTCTCTCTCTTTCTCTCTCTTTCTCTCTCATTCTCTCTCTCTCTCTCTCTCTCTCTCTCTCTCTCTCTCTCTCTCTCTCCCTCTCTCCCTCTCTCTCTCTCCCTCTCTCTCTCTCTATCAATCTACAGGTTTATATCTATCGATCTTTCTCCCTCCTCCTCTTCATCTATTCATCTGCACCTCTCTCTCTCCCTCCCCCTCCTCCCCCCCCCCCTTTACCTATTTATTTCCCTTTAGTTGTAATTTTGTACTTTGTTCGAGCCGAGGGTCGCTCTGTGGGGGGGAGGGGGGTAGAGAAGAGGGGGGGGGGAGGGGGGAGGAGGTGAGTGAGGGGAGGGTGATTACGCTATTGTTTTAGACTTGATGGAAGCGTTCAGTGTAATTTATTTCTCTCTTTCTCTCTCTTTCTTTCTTTCTTCTGTCTCTTTCATTCCCGCTTTCTCTCTCTGGCTTTCTTTTTTTCTCTATTTTTCTTTATCTCTTTTCTTTCTTTCTGTCGCTCTCTCTCACTCTCTAGCTCTCTCGTTCTTCCTTTTTCTTTCCATTTCTCTCTCTCTCTCTCTCTCTCTCTCTCTCTCTCTCTCTCTCTCTCTCTCTCTCTCTCTCTCTCTCTCTCTCTCTCTCTCCTTCTCTCTCTCTCTCTCTCTCTCTCTCTCTCTCTCTCTCTCTCTCTCTCTCTCTCTCTCTCTCTCTCTCTCTCTCTCTCTCTCTCTCTCTCTCTCTCTCTCTCTCTCTCTCTCTCTCTCTCTCTCTCTCTCTCTCTCTCTCTCTCTCTCTCTCTCTCTCTCTCTCTCTCTGCGCATACACAGCACACAGCATCTAATGTCCTTTCGAATACATGAATAAAAATGAAATAATCTAAAATAAGTAAAGAGAAGGAGAGAAAGATTAAGATTAAGAAAAAAATACAAGAAATTCCAGGAAGTGAAAATAAGAGGGAAGAAGGAGAAATAGATTGTGTATATGTATATATATATATGTGTGCGTGTCTGTGTGTATAAGTACGTACACACGAACGTCCATGTGCGTAGAAAGGCGAGCGTGCAAGTCTCTCAACACTCAATCTGCGTCTGTCTTTCGCACCGGCAGCCCCCTGGTAAGAGAAATCAATTTGTCTCAAACTTTCTTGTGTAACTCCCATGGGGTTCTGAGCCAACAAGTTTATAACAAAAATCAATAGCATCTTGCCCCCCCCCCTCCACCCTCCCCTACCTCGCCACCCCTACCTCGCCACCCCACACTCTCTTTTCCCTCTGGTTATCCCTCCTATTTCATTTTTCTCTTCTTCTTTTCTTTCTCTTATCCTTCTCTTCCCTCTTTCTTCCTCTTCTCTTCCCTCTCTCTTCTTCTTCTCTTCCCCTTTTTTCTACGCCCTTCTTTCCATTTTCTCCTCCTCTCCTTACCCCTCTTCTCCCTACTCCTTTCTTTCCCTTTTCTCCTCACCCTCTCCCCTCTCTCTCCTCACCCTCTCCCCTCCCCTCTCCTCCCCTCTCTCCTCTCCCCCTCTCTCCCCTCCCCACCCCCCTTTTCCTCTCTTCTCCACTTTCCCCACTTTCTGATAGCTTTGGCTGACAGCTGACAGACGCACGCCCCACCACATAGCATGTTGGGATATGCGTTGCTACCAGATTCATGGTGTGTGATTGGAAACGGCGAGATAATGGTGTCGGGAAGGGGGGTAGGGGGTAGGGGGTGGGGGTAGTTACATGTATTTTCTTTTTCTTTTTTTTGTTAATTCATTTATTTATTATATTTGTCTATTTCATTTTATTTTACTTATGTGTTTTTGTTTTCTTTTTTTTCTTTTTTGAAAAAGAGAACAAGAGGGTTGTTGAATTCTTTCTTTTTTATTGGCTCTTTATCTGTTTTGTTTTTTTTGTTTTTTCTTCTTCTTTTTTCTCTTTTTATTCTTTGTGTTTTTCTCTAGCTGTGTGATTTGATCATGCCTGTGATTGGATTTTGTGGCTGTCATTTCCATATTTAGTCAAGAGATGTGATAAAAACAAATATGGGTGTGTTCATTGATATGTTATCAATTGTATGCACACACACACACACACACACACACACACACACACACACACACACACACACACACACACACACACACACACACACACACACACACACACACACACACACACACACACACACACACATATCTATATATCTATATCTATCTATCTATCTATCTATCTATCTATCTATCTCTCTCTCTCTCTCTCTCTCTCTCTCTCTCTCTCTCTCTCTCTCTATATATATATATATATATATATATATATATATATATATATATATATATATATATATATATATATATATATATATATATATATATATATATATGTATATATATATATATATATATATATATATATATATATATATATATATATATATATATATACATACACACACACACACTATATATATATATATATATATATATCTATCTATACCCATACCAATTATAGACCAATTCCATCTTTCGTTTTCACATATTTTCCGAAAAGATGTTTATCAATAAAAAATAAACCCACTTCTCCTTCCACGGGGATAGCTTTATCGACTCACTTTGTAGCGCAACGGAACCAATCTCAGCGAGCGAAGGTACACACACACACGCTGTCACACGCATGTATACATAGATACACATATTATCGAATATACGTACACTCATAGGTACACGCGCACTCTCTCTCTCTCTATCTCTTTATTTCTTTCTCTCTCTCTCTCTTTATTTATTTCTCTGTGTTTTTCTCTTTCTTTCTTTCTATATATATATATATATATATATATATATATATATATATATATATAGATAGATAGATAGATAGATAGATAGATAGATAGATAGATAGATAGATAGATAGATAGATAGATAGATAGATAGATAGATAGATAGATAGATAGATAGATAGATGGATAGATAGATAGATAGATAGATAGATAAATAGATAGATAGATATAGATATAGATATAGAGATAGATATATCATATATATATATATATATATATATATATATATATATATATATATATATATATATATATATATATATATACTAGTAATGCTAATAGCAACAATAGTAATTATAATGATTATCTTATCATGATTGTTATTATCATTATCTTTTTATTATTACCATTAATATCATTATTATCATTATCATTATCATTATTGTTATTACTATTATTATTATTAATGATAATATCAGTATCGATACTATCATGATTATCATAAGTATAATCATTATTATCGTTATCATCACTGATATTCTTGTTGTTCTTCTTATTATCATTATAATCCTTATTATCATTATTGACATTATTATCATTATTATCATCATAACCCTTATCATCATTATTTTTATTATCATTACTCTCATCATTGTTACCATTTTTGTCATTATTATCATTATAATTATTATAATCATTATGATCGTTAGTATCATCATTATAATCATTATCTTTATCACTAATATTATCATTACAGTCCTTATTCTTATCACTGTTATTATTGCAATCATTATCAGCAATGCAGTTGTTACTTCTAGTATCATATTGGTAATAATAATCATCACCTTCATCTTAATCATGATAATGATGGTAATGATAAGGATAATGATAACAATGATAATGATGATGATAATGCTATCAGTGATAATGAAGATGATAATTATTATGATATTGATAACAGTGATAATTATAATGATATTGATAACAGTGACAATGATAATGATAATGGTAAATATAAGGATAATGATAACAATGATAATGATAATGATAGCAGTGATAATGATAATGATAATGATAACAGTGATAATGATAAGGATAAGGATAATGATAACAGTGATGATGATAATGAAAACAGTGATAATGATAATGATGATAATAGAAATAGCAAGATACCTCACGCCCGGAGCGCCTTTCCTTCCTGCTCCAAAAGTTTAAATTTAAACTCCTTACACGTCATAACATTTCAGTTCGGTCTGTTCAATCTCACGCCCATGTTCTACGCCCTTGTTCTACATCATCTAGACCACGCCCACAGCCATGCCTTGTGTCTACAGCCCTCGTGTTCCTGTCATATCAGAGTATCGGTTTACGCAAACCTACATGGCAGCTTGGCATATGCTGCGTTTATGTTGTATGTGTATACGGGTATAGCTATATATGTTGTAAGGGTAGAGCTATGTGGATATGTGTATCAGATTTATTGATATGCGTGTGGATATATTCGATAGGTATATTTGTATCTGAGATTGATATATCTATATACTTACGTATGTGTATATGTTTAACATAGGTATGTATACATCATAGATACATAGATTAACAACATAGATTAACATAGATACATTTAAATATATACCTAGACACACACTTACATCTATTGTGACATACTTAAATACATATAATATCTGTAAATTCCATACATGACACACATATGTCTATAAAAATACAAACACACACACACACACACGCACACACACACGCACACACACACACACACACACACTCTTTCATCACATTGTGGCCATAACTTTAATCTCTTTAACCAAATCAATATTTTTGTTATATAAACATTTCATTTAAGCGTTAGCGATATGTTGATGGCAGTGAAATAATGATTTGATGTAAATTAATGAATCATCCCACAAATTTAATTCTGATTAATGCACTAATTTAAACGTGATATACTGTCATCATGTTGCTTTTATCCGAATGTTGAGTTAATGGGGAGTTTGATATTCCAAAATGAACGTTTTTTTTTGTTTTTTTTTGCTTCATAATGATTATGGTTATTGTTGCTGTTATGATGTGTAGGTTTGATGATTATGGTGATGATTATAGTGATGATTATGGTGATGGTGATGATGATAGTGATGGTGATGGTGATGATGATAGTGATGGTGATGATTATAGTGATGATTATGGTGATGAATATGGTGATGGTGATGATGATAGTGGTGGTTAGGATGGTGATGATAATGATGATGGTGGTGGTATTAAGGGTAAAGATGATTATATTGTTCATAATGATAATAATGATATGAGTAATGATAATGATTACACACACACACACACACACACACACACACACACATATATATATGTATATATATATATATATATATATATATATATATATATATATATATATATACTCATATATGTTAACATGTATATCTATATTATCACTATTATGATTAGGATCATCGTAATTATCAAAATCATTGTTATTACTGTTATTATCAATATCTCCCCCACATGTCGATCGCACTCATCCCCGCCCACCCGCCACCCACCCATTCTTCACACCCTCCGCCCACTCACCGCCCACCCACTCTTCATATGAAACCCTTCGCCCTACCGCCGCCCAGCCACTATTCACACCCTCCCCCCCCCCGCCGCCCACCCACTCTTCACACCCTCCGCCCACCCGCCGCCCACCCACTATTCACACCCTCCGCCCACCCACTCTTGACACCCTCCGCCCACCCGCCGCCCACCCACTCTTCACACCCCCCCCCCCCCCCCGCCGCCCACCCACTCTTCACACCCTCCGCCCACCCGTCGCCCACCCACTATTCACACCCTCCGCCCACCCGCCGCCCACCCACTATTCACACCCACCGCCCACCGGCTCATCCCTCGCGCTTACAACCATCACCCTCCGCCCACTTTCAACCCACCCTTCACACTTCCACAACCTCCAGTCCCTAGAGCTTATCCTCGACGACCACGCCCTTAAGTCACCCTAAAGTCACCCTTAAGTACAGTATTAAGGATGAAAGTCTTGGTGCAGACTAGCTTGAGGAAAGGGAGGGGGTGGGGTGGGGGGTAGGGGATAAGGGACAGGATAACGGGGGAGAGGGGGAGAGGGCAGGAGGGGGGAAGAGGATAGGAGGTAGGGGGTGGGGGACAGGATAACAGGGGGGGGGAGGGGAGGGGGAGGAAGAGGGAGAGAAGGAAGAGAGTAAGAGACGGAGAGGAAGAGAGGGGAGAGGAGTAAAGAAAAGAAAGGAGGGATAGAGAGGGGAGAATGGGAAGAGAGAGAAAAGGAAGAGGGAGAGGAGGGAATGAGTAAAGAAGGACAGAGACAGAACAGGAGAAGGATTGAAAGAGAAGGACGAAGGATAAAAAGAGACAGGATAGGAGAGGAGGGAGAAAGAAGGACCAAAGATAAAGAGAGACAAGAAAGAGTTAAATAGATTACAGGGGAAAAAAGAAAGGGGAGGAAGAGGAGGGGGAAGGGGAGTGAGAGGGGGAAAGAGGGGGGGGGGCGAGACCAAAGTGCGACCACGTGCGTCAGTCTTATCATTCCGGATGTCAGCTTATGTCAGCCTTCTTCGTGGGGGATAAAGGGTGTCAGCAGGGGGGGGGGGTGAGGGGGGGAAGATAGGGGGAAGGGGGTGATCTACCTGGAGATGGTGTCGAGGGGGATCATGTGGGTGTCAGAAAAGTGTCAGATGGTGTCAGGAGAGAGAGGGGAGAGAGGAGAGAGAGAGAGAGAGAGAGAGAGAGAGAGAGAGAGAGAGAGAGAGAGAGAGAGAGAGAGAGAGAGAAAGAAAGAAAGAGAGAGAAAGACACAGAGAGAGAAAGAAAAAGAGAGAGAAGGAAACAAAGAGAGAAGAGGAAGTGTAGAGAAAGACAGACAATATGAGGAAGAGAGAGAGAGAGAGAGAGAGAGAGAGAGAGAGAGAGAGAGAGAGAGAGAGAGAGAGAGAGAGAGAGAGAGAGAGAGAGAGAGAGAGAGAGAGAGAGAGAGAGAGAGAGAAAGCGAACGAAAGAGGGAGAGAGAGAAAGAGAGAGAGAGAGAGAAAGAAAGAAAGAGAGAGAGAAAGCGAACGAGAGAGAGAAAGAAAGAAAGAGAGAAAGAGAGAGGGATGGAAGGGGGAGGGGTGGCGAAGGTGTACAAGGATAACACGAGTCTCCTGTGATTATCCGGCGGTTCCGAGATTGAATTACCTTTGCGGGATGTTTGTTCTTGACCTCGAGGTGTGTGTGTGTGTGTAGGGGTAGGGGGTAGGGGTGGGGGTAGGGGGTAGGGGGTGGGGGTAGGGGGGTAGGAGTAGGGGGTGGGGATGAATGGTGAAGATAGGGGTGCTGGTTATGGGGGGAGAGGGGAGGGTTATGGGGGGAGGGGAGGGTTATGGGGGAGGGGAGGGTTATAGGTGAGGGGAGG
>BOPN01001512.1:250508-270508 GCA_017312705.2 Penaeus japonicus
CCCATCACACACATACTCATATGCATACATAAACAATGGCCAAATAAATCATTACCAATACATCACGGTAAACCCACGACAAAAGTAATGCACCCGAGGCAGCAGACGCAAGTGGGAGTCCGCCCGCCCATAAACAAAGCGAAAATCCGATAATTGAAAACAAGCCAATAACGTTATCCCGTCAGCCGACAGGGCTAACAGGGGCGGATTAACCAAGACTATATGGCATGTCGGTGACTTACAGGATCGTGCGCACATGAACACAAATTATACACAAAATCCCCCCCATAAGAGAAAATCCCCGGTGCTTCATATGAGAAAATCGCTCGCCAATCCCCGAACTCTCTGCACAGGAAGCGCGTGATGAAGCACCTGTGAATCCCTCGCCACATCGGTGATATACTGCTTATGTGACAGATCCCAGGACAGGCTGTGAGGAGGATTCCAAAAATAGCTTTCAGGAGGTATATAACTTATTTTTGAAAGTAGTGGGGATTGGATACATACCGTACGTGGGGTGGGGTGGGGTGGGTGCGGGAGGGGCGGGAGGGGGAGACAGAGGGAGCAAAAGGAATGCAAAAAGAGAAGAGAAAATATGTTTGAAAACTACAAGAGTCGACAAAAATCTCGCCTCTTCGTATATAAATATATTTAGAAACTATGTGTCAGAACGCTTAACAAACAACTAAATTAAATCAACACTTCGCAAGTTGTAAATTGATAAAAAACGAGACTAGACATACTAAATGAAAATATTTTCTGCTTTCTAAACGACGATGTTTTTTCTAGAAAAGAAAGGAAAAAACACAAAACGACCAGAAGTAAAAAATGATAAAAAAAGTCAAAAGAAAAATGAAAGAAAAAACAAACGACAACGAAAATATGAAAGAAATATATATCCTACATCCTAAGCCAGCTAGCTAAACAGGCAAGAGACAACCTATAAAAGCTGGCGTTGTGTCGAGAGGGATCAGATGTTCCTCCTGCCTCCATCGCGCGTGCAGTAACTTCAAGTTGACCAAGGGCAAGCGCTAGTAATTTCAAGTCTAGCTTCAACTTGCTAACATGACATGCCTTTCTCAAGCATGATGTAACCGAGCCTCTCCGCTGTCATGAGGCGACTTCTATTACTCGCTCAAGTACCGGGTTCATGCACCACGTAATAATCCCGGTTTAATAGTTGCTCAAGATAATCATGCACACTAGCGTGATATTATGAAGACACTAGAATACGATACATGCGTTGGTAAAGAGGTTTGTTTATTTGTTGATAAAGAGTTTCCAGTGCACAAAAATCGGAGCGAATTCCGAAGTGGAAATCGAGGCGTACATTTGGTTATGCATGGCCTGGCTGACGCAAGGCTCGGATAAATTTACAACCTCATAAAGTAAAGTAGCGAAGGAAAGGAGTGTTACTCCAGTCTCACCACTGCTCCAAAGATAATGAACTGCGAGAAAAGTGAAGATAAATAAACAGACTAAACCGACGAATAACAAGCTGCATGTACGCGAGAGCGAAGGGAATGTCAGGAGCCATCTTGGACGACATATCAGAGCGAATTCAGATCTCTGCCACGTTGGCCTTTTATCATCAGCTTCACGCTCGATAACTTGCACCCTCTGATGGCCCGGGCGGCACCTCGACGGCAGCCTTTCTGCCTTGGGAATACGTCCTTAAGATATCCGTCAGAGTGAAAGGAGGACCCCGACGTCTTTTTCACAGACAGACAATGCTATTGTACTCTGCGCATCCTTGACCCGTGGAAAATCTCCGGGCTCTTCCCCGTCGGACAGCAAAGGGCCTTTAAGGATGTGCCTGTTCTTCGGCACTGCAGACCTGCTTTGCCATTTCTGACCGGTCGCTTCGGCCATCTCTCTCATCCCGGAGATGACAATAGTCGGGCGACGCAGCGAGGCCGAGAGAGCTAACAGCAGAGCGTAAATTGAGTATAAACTGGCGGCAGACACGCAGGGCGGGCGGGCACTGCGCCATGCGTGGCGGCGCTGGTCGGGGCCCTTCTGCGCCATGGGAATATGACCCTTATCGAATAAGAGCCGAATGCTCTGATACGTAACAAACTCTAATGCTATTAGCAAATTATACATTCGTAGCCAGTGTTTCAAATCCGGTTATCAAAGATTCTCGAAAATGCATCCAACACAGTTGTTAAAACTGGACACATCCTGGTGACAAACGATGCCTTTAGGATACCCTTACCTGCGGTGCATGGCCGTCAGACTCTCGCGGCTAATCTCTGCCCTCGACTCAACGACGTCCCATATCATCATTATACCGAGATAATCGACTTAATTCCCGAGCGGCGTGTCCTCGCGTCTAACCACTGCAGACGCCACTGCTTCTATCTCCTGCTTATTTCCTCCGGCTGTTCACCTTCCCCTTGCTCCTAGCGCCGCGCATTTCCCCTCACCTTTGTCTGTGCCCCTTCAAATGGAGGATTTTCAGTTCGTTCTCCCCATCTTCCCCTCGTCTCGTGCGGTTATCACACACGCACACATGGCAATACCTCTCGTCACCTCCTTTCCCCTAAGCCACTCCCCATACCCCTCCCCGCCCCCTTGTCAAGCCACCAAACCCTTCTCCCCTCCACGCTCTTTATTCTCCCCTCTTTCCCCTCTCCGCCTCCCCTCCCTCCCGTCTCCCCTCGGCCGTGACTGCGCCTGGCTGCTAATGACAACGTTGAAATAAAACGATCGTAAAAAAACGAGGCCCAAAAAACGAGGGTTGACAGCAGCGCCCCAACGGCCTCCCTTCAGCCGACCATGTATCACCACCTCTCTCATGCGAACTGCTCATTTAAGCGGATATTGCAGACTGCCCGGTTGCGATCTATTCCTCTCTGTCCTGGTTGATGTCTGAGGGCCATTAGGAGATCATAGGGCGGAAGGCGGATTCAGAAAAGATCAAAAGGGGGATAAATGACAAGCCAAATGGTATTTCTCTCTCTCCCCTAGCCTTGTCCGTGACATACATACACGCAAGCTTAGAAAATAATAATTATAAAATCAGTCTGTACAGCAACCTTACCTTCCACTCGTCTCTTCTGCACGTTTAAAATCAATCGTTCTTTCTCTCTCGCTTTCCCATGCAACGGAACTGCAGACATAAAATACTCCGCACGAAACTTTGCTCTCTCCATCTCACTCCTACTTCACGATACTGCATGCCGGTAGATGTCACCCTTTTAAAGTTCCATCAAACAGCTGCACGACCAACAGTCGAAAAAAAGAGGAAGTTCTCGCGGTATTGACAAGCAACGACCTTTGTATACGTGACTAGGCCTACAGGGGAAACAGGGCCACCTTTACACACGAGGAGAAATAAAGTTAATGTCCCAGAAAGCCGGAATCAAGCGGCTTCATCCGGGATTCCATTTACAGCGCCTTCAGCCGGCTCGGAGCCTCTCGCCCGGCCCCTGGGGATGCGTTTCGGCGTCACGAGAGGGAGGATACGTGAACACACTCACTCCCGACTTGTATGCTGAAGGTCACTCACTGGTCGATCTACTTGGGGCATTTCTAGATTCGGGAGGGAGTGCCATTGGGGAGAAAGAGGGACGGGGGTGGGGAGATAGGAATGAGGAAGGGAAAGGAATAGGAATAGGGATGGGGAAAGGGATAGGAATGGGGATATGAGAGGGATAGGAATGAGGAAGGGAAAGGGAAAGGAATGGGGATGGAAAAGGGATAGAAATGGGGATGGGAAAGAGGAAAGGGGAAAGGGTTAAAGATTAAAAAGAAATGGAAAGGGAAAGGGGGAGTGAAACCAACCGCTTCTTACAACCCACACGAACACCCGCGGACACAACCACCGATGACCATAACCCTCAGAGTTCCCTCCCCCTTTCTTTCCCCCTCTCCTCCCCAGACACGATGGCCTTTCTCAGTATTCGAAGTTGTGCAAAAGAATCGGTTTTCTCTGCAAGTGGGGGGAAAAGAAGACAAGTGCGAAGTGAAAGTTGAAAACAGAACTGTGACAAGAGCAGGAGAGAAAATAAGAAGGGTACTGCAATAATAATAATAATCATCATCATAGTAATAGTTATAGTAACAATAATAACTATAATGATAATAACAAAAATAATATTGATAATAAAAATAATAAGAGAAGAAGAAAAAGAAGACGACAACGAAGAAAAGGAAATAGGAAGCACGAGAGGAGGAAAGCCGAAACGAATAGATAATGAAGGAGGGGAAGAGGCAGTCCAGGCAAAGAACCAGAAGGCTATAAACGTTCAAATGCTCCGTGAAGATAATGGATCAAAGGTGAAAACATCTCGCCAGAATGACGTACGACGCGGTCCGTGTGGCTGCGGCGATAAGGAAACGGGGCGTAGGACACGAGCCCGAAGACGAGTAGCGTTTCGTGGGGCATTTGACGCTCGAAATGCGGGAGGCAATGGGCTCCGTGCGGACGGGCGAACACTACGTCATAAAACAGGAATATCCATCATGGGGGAAAGAAGAGCGTGAAAGGGTTAGCCTGTCCGAGGAGGAGTAAGAGGAGGAGTAAGAGGAGGAGGAGGAGGCAACAAATCACGCCATCTTAAGGGGTGAGGATGGGACATAAAATCGGCGTGTTTACGACTCCCTCTCGCCATCGCCGAAGTAGTGGGTGAACAAATGAAACACAAAACTCTCATTTAAATCGACAAGGCAGAGACATTACAATGAAATCAGTGAGGGAACACATCAAAGAGAAACTGTTTTTTTTGTAGCTATTCAATTCATCTATTTTTTTTTTTTACGTGGAATGTCGAGGATTTTTTTATTGCGCTTATAACGAGTCAGCATCGTTAAAGTTGCAAAACAATTCCTCAAATGCCTGGAAGGTACTGGAGGCAGGAGAAGGACAGGTGTTCACTGACGCCATCTGTCTGTGTCGTTAATCCCCTTCCACATTCCGCGTCGCTGGCTCCTTCATACGTCCCCCACGCATTGCCCTCCGCAATGCTGTCATTGCATTGTGTCGCTCATATGGAAACCACGGACTCCCATGCATCACCGTCGCGGTCAAATTAACCCGAGTCCAAGCCGCTTTCGCTCGCCCGACGGACTCCTCCTCGACCCTCGCGTCGCACCACCAGGGACGTGCATCTCGTCTTCGAAATTCTCGCTCCTTCCCCTCTCCCAATCGCTCGCCGAATTCTCTCCTCTGCACCAGAGAGTACTTTCCCCTCACCCCTCGCCCCGTTCCCTGCCTGTCCCTCGGCCCATATCATCGCCTTCCATCGCCTCCTCCTCCTCCTCCTCCTCCCTACCAACTCCTCCTCCTCCCTCCTTCCTACCAACTACTCCTCTTCCTCCTCCTCCCTGCTTCCTACCAACTCCTCCTCCTCCCTCCTTCCTACCAACTCCTCCTCCTCCCTCCTTCCTACCAACTCCTTCTCCTCCTCCTCCCACCACCACAACCACCACCTCCTGCTGCTCCCTCCACGCCCTCCCATCTACCCATCGCCACCCTGCTCCGGCTGCCTTCATGCACTCCTCCACCACGCCTTTAAGAGCCTCTTCTCCCACCCCTTCCCCTCGCCTCCCCCTTAGCAACACGTCCCCCTAGCAACCAGTGTCCGCAACGGGGCCCTTACGATACCACACGGCCTCAGAGTTCAACAACCAACTAACTAATTACCGCCAACCTACATCCCTCCCCTCCGTACCTTCTATCTCACCTCCTCCCCTTCTTACCCTCCGTCTCCCCCCCCACACTCAGCTTCTCCCTCCCCCACTAACGGGTGAGTGAAAGCAGAAGCTACCTCGCGACGAAAACAGGGAAACTAAAACAGAGAAGAGAACAGGGGAGCTAAAACAAAGAAGAAAATAGGGGAGATGAAAGAGATCTCGTAAAAAAAAAAAAAAACAGAGAATGCAAAGGGAAGTAATTGCGAATAAAGGATAGCCAACGATACCTCCTTCCGCGGAAGACACTGTATATCACTATCGCCAAAATTCCACGTTGAAAAGCCTTCCGCGACAGAGAATTAGCAGACAGCGCCAGGCAGCTCACGTACTCGCAAGACCGGGTCATCCCACTAATGAGCATATAGAGGACGCTATGATATTTTAGCCCCGACGACTCCTCGCAGCGCCGGCACAAATAGCCCGGTCTAATTAACTGAACGCCAACAAATATTTCCGCTCCTGAAATACTACTAAGTTCCATTTTTCTGCTTATTCTACCTTTAAAAGAAGATATACACCTTTGCTTACATATTTCCTGTATACTGATCGCTCGAAGTAACTGTGAAACTTCCTCCGGAAAGATTGACGGCGAAATATGGGAAGCAATTAATAGGAAATGGCAGACCACGACCACCATTTCGTCGTCCGTAGTTTAATTCAGGCCAAGTGAACGGCGACTTCGGAACGGGATTACCGAATCACAGGAAACCGTCGGCAAATGAGAAGCCGACGACGCGACGGAGCGGTCAGTACACGCGCGTTACCGGAAGCTCGCGCAGGTACCTCACGGTGGCGTAACGTAAATTCTAACGTGTCTCCGGCAGGCCACAGGTCACTCAAGCCCCGGCTGACTCCAAGGCCAGACCGCGAAGCAACATCAAACCCTTAACTTCTCCTGTGGTTGCCCGTTGCGCCGCGCTAGTAACGGGCGAACCAAAAACATTTGCTCTATAAATATAGTCATGAACTAAGTACTGCATGACTTACATGTGACGTCATCTCCATCGTATTTCATACTGACCATCCGCCACGGAAGCTTTGCCTAGTCTTGCGCACGAGGCGATAGCTGTTCAAGTGTTCACGTCCCATGTTTGCTCTCTCGTTACGTCTCGTCTCATCTGTCTGTTTACCATTTCCACTCCTTCCTCAAGGGGTTCCTTGTGGATTCTTTTATGTTGTGACGCCTCAAGCAAAGACACAGGGGGATGCCAAAATAATGTACGTTGCCAACTGGAGGGTCTTTAGGCCTATAAACTAAGGCTCGGCTCCAACTCCATAAAAATGAGTGTTTAGGATGAAAGAAGTTCGTAAACCAGTAATGCCCTTTCGTACTACATGAACAGCAATGTACAAATTTTACAGCGTATTCCCCTAAAGAGCTTCGATATGACTTACAATAATCTGGCATTCTAGTATCCTAAACATTCGTCTTCATCCTCGTTTTAATCTTCAACTAATCACGTCTCTCTTGCGATTCAGCGCAGCTATTAAGAATCTGCAACATTTCAACATCTCTCTTATATGCACAGACATCCGGTTACATCTGTTATTCTCGCATCCTTCTTCCTCTAAACATACATGCATCACCTCTTAGCATACCTGCAGCGCCGTCACCTACCACCACCTTCCTTCTTCCAGCTATATAATCAAGAGATGCACCTGCTACACCTCCACCTTAGGCGAAAATCTATAAGATCCACACCTGCACTGTCAGACGCCGCCCCACCTCTTGCCTGCACCGGGACTTTGCCCCTCCACCTCCATTGCTTGCTCTCCTCCTCCTAGCCACAACACCTGTTTACTTCCCCCCTCTGCTTGGTTGCTTGCTTGCTTCCTCCTCCTAGCCACGCCACCCACCTGCTTGCTTTCTTGCTTCCCCGGTTTGGTTCTTCCCCTTGGCACTCCATCTACTTCCTTCCTCTTCCTTGCCACGCCACCTATTCGCTTCCCTCCAAGGAAATGATTCATGCACTCGGGTAACCCTTGGTCGGGTCCGGAAATAGCTGTAACAAATAAGATTTCCCACGCACTAAAATTTCCTACATCTGCATGAGAATACTATTTCTGTCTCTCCTTCTCCCCCCCCCCCCCTATCTCTCTCTCTTCCCTTTTCCCTCTTCCCATCTCCTCCTCTCTCCCTCTTCCCTCCGTCTTCCCTCCCTCCTCCCACCTCCTCTCTCTTTCTCTCTCTCTCTCTCTCTCATGCACTCACTCACTCTCTCTACTTGTGTGGTTTTGTTTTCATTTGGTAAATATTCCTCGTTTGCACATAGTCTGCATGAAGTTTCGAAAAGAGCCTTTATTTGCCTATTTACTTAGCAAAATAAGGTTACACAATACACGCTTTAAATAAGTATATGTGGCTTTAATGCAGGTTTCCATGACTTCGCCATATTCTAAGGAGAAACGTCTTTCTTCCTAGCATCCGTTAGTGAAAGAGTTAAAAGTTATATCACAAAAGGAGTGGCCGCCTTTTGTTCCTGCAGTTCGGGGCGATCCCTAAATCCCTCAATCCCCGAATCCCGAAAATGGGCCCGAACACCACGAGCCGCGATGGAGAGACGTGGGGCTTTCCGTCCGAAAAGGACATTCCACGAGAGTTTCCGTAGACCGACCTGCCCTCTCCACCCCTCCCCTCCCCTCCCCTCCTTTACCCTCCACCCTCCCCTTCTCCCTGGTTCTAGACCTACCTACCCTCCCTCCCTCCCTCCCTACGTCCTAGACTTCCCTGCTCCTCCCTCTCCTCACCCCCCTCCGCCACGGTAATTAGGGTGCGGCAACGGATCAGCGGGACGCAACATGAGCACCCTGTCTCGCCGCCTTCCGCCAATCATTCGACAATAGGCTGGATAGACAGAGAGAAAGAGAGAGAGAGAGAGAGAGAGAGAGAGAGAGAGAGAGAGAGAGAGAGAGAGAGAGAGAGAGAGAGAGAGAGAGAGAGAGAGAGAGAAGCCGAAAGGGAAACCAGGCATAAATGTTGTATGGGCGGGGGAGGGAAGGAGGGGATATTGGAACGCGGGGGGGGGGGGGGCAATGGAACAGCAACGCAACGGGGAGAAGGGGAAAACTGAACGGGGGAGGGGGGAAGGGGCGACGAAACAGAAGAGGGAGAAGTATTGGATCGGGGGAAGGGAAGAAGGGAGTTGGGGGGGCGGAACAGGGAAAACGGGGGAGGGGGAGGGGACAATGGAACAGGGGTAGGGGGAAGGGGGGCACAATGTCGCGAAAGGGGCACCTTACGACAGGGAGAAAGGGGAAATAACGCCATGACGGTACACTTCCGGGAGCGGACAGAATTCTCACAATCATGACGAAAATATTCTTTACCGCAATGCCATGTAATATTCACGGAGCTGAAACCCACAGGGGAAACGGGGCGCGTGCACTACACCGCAATCCAAACAGAAACAAAGACAGAAAGGAGATCGAATCTTCGGGTTTGACACTTCGGAAGAAAAAACAACAACTTTGAAACACAAAGAACTACGTAGAACACGTGCAATACAAATAAATGCTAGTCTAATAATCGGATTCAATAATATTTCACGCCACGAATATTTTACAAAATCATTTATTTCATTTTCGTACAGGAATGTGCTTCGTAACCTGTTCCTTTCATGCAAGCACTTTCCTATGCACAGCCCGGCGCATTAATGGCTGTTTATTAAAGCATAAAAACGTTTTTCGAAACAGTAAGCCGACAGCATTTTCACAATCTAACCTTCAACGTTTCCAAACTCGTAAAAATATTGTTCTCCTTCTTTGTTCTTCCATTTAATGATCATTGTCCATGGACACGAAATTCATCAAACTGTGTTTTTTGTTCTGCATGTTATGGCGCAGTTTTCGCCTGTTTAGAAACAACTAGAATGAGGGAGAGGAGGATGTGGGGATGGGAGAAGGAAAGAAAGATAGAAAGAGGGGGAGGGAGAAAAACAGAGAGAGAGAGAGAAGAGGGGAGGGAGGGAGGGAGAGAAGGGATAGGGAGAGGGAGAGTGAAGGGTAGAAATGGAGAGGGCGATATATAGAACATTCACCCGATCTTCAATCAATACCTTTGTGTACCCCTTTGTGCTCCTGAACAGACTAAGAAAAAAAGGCCTCTTGCGGTTGTTCAGGCTCCTCTGTCTCATCTCGACTACCTACCCGTATCTCCTAAACCGTACTCAAGGCTCGACCCAAGCCTTCTCTCAGTGACCCTCCCTCTCCCTCTCCCTCCTCCCCTCTCTCCTTTTCTTTCTTCTTGGCACCTTGCACCCCCCCCCTCCTTCCCCTTACCTATCCACCCTATCCACACTTCTCGGCCCCTCTCACCCTCCCCCCTTCTGCCCCCTCCTCTCCACCCTGATCACGACCCCCCCCCCCTCCCCTCCCCTACCATCCCCTTCCTCCAACTCTAGTCACAATTACCCTACCCAAACCAAACCCAACCCCTTCCTCCACCCTATTCACACTACCCCCCCCCCCCCCACCCCATCCCATGACCTACCTCACCTTCCCCTCCCACCACCCTGGCCACCCCCCTTACCCTGCCATCCCCTCCCACCACCCTGGTCACCCTTCCCCCAACCCTAGTCACGCCTCTGTTTGCTTCGCGGTCGTCACTCGGCACTGCAACTAGAGTGGAAATCAATCATTGCTGATGGAGTTTATTACGTTCGTTTCCACCCTGACCGAAGCACGTTGCACCCTCCCTCCCCCCTCCACCACATTTAATTATTGATACAGAGCATGGCGGGCGAGGGCGCAGGTTTCGCGACTCGATACGGTCCTATAATGCGAGGTATTGCATGCACATGTTCGTGCGCGAAGACATACGTGTCTGTCTGTCTGTCTGTCCGTATTCAACAGAAAATGTCTGGCCATATATCTATTTATGAGTTGGGAATCAAAAAGATCAAAATCTGTATGACTTCATCCTCCGTTCACGTGCTGTTTTTACTATGTAACTAACCGCTTGTTTACACGGTTACAAAAATAAACTCATCACCGTATTCTCAAACAAACTATATTTAATATACGGTTTTATAAAAAAAACTACTACACTTGAGGGAGGGAGGGGAGGAAGGCGACAGGAGAAAGAAGGGGGTAGAAAGGAGGGAGGGAGGGAGGGAGGGAGGGAGGGAGGGAGAGTGGGAGAGTAGGAGAGTAGGAGAGTAGGAGAGTGGGAGAGAGAGAGAGAGAGAGAGAGAGAGAGAGAGAGAGAGAGAGAGAGAGAGAGAGAGAGAGAGAGAGAGAGAGAGAGAGAGAGAGAGAGAGAGAGAGAAAGAGAAAGAGAGAGAGAAAGAGAGAGAGAAAGAGAGAGAGAGAGAGAGAGAGAGAGAGAGAGAGAGAGAGAGAGAGAGAGAGAGAGAGAGAGAGAGAGAGAGAGAGAGAGAGAGAGAGAGAGAGAGAAAGAGAAAGAGAAAGAGAGAGAGAGAAAGAGAGAGAGAGAGAGAGAGAGAGAGAGAGAGAGAGAGAGAGAGAGAGAGAGAGAGAGAGAGAGAGAGAGAGAGAGAGAGAGAGAGAGAGAGAGAGAGAGAGAGAGAGAGAGAGAGAGAGAGAGAGAGAGAGAGAGAGAGAAAGAGAGAGAAAGAGAGAAAAAGAGAGAGAGAGAGATAGAGAGAGAGAGAGAAAGAGAGAGAGAGATAGAGAGAGAGAGAGAAAGAGAGAACTAGAGAGAAAGAGAGAGAGAACTAGAGAGAAAGAGAAAGAGAACTAGAGAGAAAGAGAAAGAGAACTAGAAAGAAAGAGAAAGAGTACTAGAGAGAAAGAGAAAGAGAGAGAAAGAAAAAGGGAAAGACTGAACATGAAAAAATAGATATTAGAAGCAGAGTCTGTGTTATGGCAAGAGATAGCCTTGACGGCAAAACTGAAAGCATTTCGTTACATGTACATACATACATTCAGTTTACAAATTTTTCGAAGGACGACACAATGTATGCGGGAGTAAGGTTTTGAAAATATTGTGTCTGTCCAACATTCAAACATGCGCCTGCGTGGAAGTGATTGAGTTAAATAAACAGATAAGGAGAAAACAATCTAATTAAAGTACGACAAAAATGCACGCAGTTCCTGTCTGTTTTTTTTTCTCTCTCTCACCCTGAACTCAAGCAGACTGGGAATGACAACTCTCCGTGGAAAAAAAATGCGCATCGATGCTAAGGGGTCGAACCCTTACAAATCAGCAAGACAGGACTCGATTGCTTATTCCCGAGGGACCGCTCCTGCACGCCCATCTCGCCATCTCTTTTTCACATTCTCCCTTCCTCCCTCCTTCCCTCCCTTTCTCTCTGTCTCTGTCTGTCTCCCCCCCCCCCCCCTCTCTCTCTCTCTCTCTCTCTCTCTCTCTCTCTCTCTCTCTCTCTCTCTCTCTCTCTCTCTCTCTCTCTCCCTCCCCCTCCCCGCCCCGACCTACAGAAGCGGCTCAGCCATCCCACTGTCAGCTTGTCTGGGCTAACCCGAGCTATTGATCATACGAAAAATTTACAGGAGGAAAGAGAGAGAGACAAGGGAGAGGGAGTGGTGAGGGAGAGGGAGGGGGGAGGGGGAGGGGGGTGGGGAGAAGGAGAAGGAGAAGGAAAGGGAGGAGGAATGGAAGTGGAAGAGAGGAGAGGGGTGAGACAGAAAGAACGAGAAAAAGAGAACGAGAGGATGCTGGAATGGGAAGAAGGTAGATAGAGAGAGGGTAAGAGTAGAGAAAGAGTGAGAAAGAGAGAAATAGTGTAAGAAAGAGAAAAAGAGAGAAAGACAGAGAGAGAAAAAGAATGAACGAGAGAGACAGAACGTGAAAGCGAGTCATACCTACAGACAAACCAAGACAGACAAAACCCAACTAATACAAGAGTCCCACCACCTAACCTCGCCTTCCCACCAAAGAAAAAGAAAAAAGAAGAACAACAAGAACATGCTAAACACTTCCCTTACTTTATTATTTCGCAGACAGCACTGCCGCGCCGAATTTCTTAAAAAGGACCCGCAAAATACGAGCCGATCCCCAATAACAATCCGTTTTATCTTCATAACTGCCAGTGTGTCGAACTCGGGCCAGACTCACGTGATCACCCGCCCGTTCGCTCATATTCGCGGTGACGGCGGCGGATGGGGGGGGGGGGGGAGATAGGGGGAGGAGGGTAACTTTGTTCACCTGTTCATGTCTATGGGTTTGTCTTTTTTATCTACCTACATGGATGCCTGCTTGCCTACCGGCCTATTTATCTATCTGCCGATGTATTTGTCTGTCCGCCTGTCTTTCCCTCCCTTCCCCCTCCCCGTCCCTTCTCTGTCTCTGTCTGTGTCTATATCTGCATCTGTGTCTGTCTGTCTCTCCCTCCCTCCATCCCTACCTCGCAACCAAACTCGCCATCTCGGAAGTCCATGGTTCATCTCCGTTATCTTTCCGTCACCGTAATTCCCCCCCACAATACCGCATGTACATAAAATATGAGAGAACGTATCGTGAGACGGATGGGAGAAGGGGGTAGGGGAGAGGGAGGAGGAGATGAGGTAGGGAGGGGGTAGGGAGGGGACAGACATTGGGTCAGAAATTAAAGTTTAGTACCGTAACGTCGTCCGATGACGTGATCTACACATAACGTATGTACCCTGGGGTATACATCGGCTTTTGTCTCTCTTCGGTATGCATGGGGATGAGGGGAGAGATTAATAGATCAGTAAGATAGACAGAGTGGAATAAGGGGAAGGTGGGGAAGGTGGGGAGAGGAATTTTGAGGGAGAGGGAGTGATTGAGACATTAAGAGCGAGCGAAAAGCGAGGAAGAGGGGTGAGGAGGTGAGGGAGGCGGAACGATGGAGAGGGAGAAGGATAGAAAGAGAGGAAGGGGAGAGAGAGGAGACAGAAACACACAGAGAACAGAAAAAAAGAGAAAAGAAGAGGGGGATGACAAAATAGGGCTTCCGTCTTGCCATACGAATCCCAGATTGAATCCCGGGGTCAAAATACAGCCTGGACGATATCCTGTACATAACACGAAGCAGAAAGGACATGATAGCACGGGGAAACGGCTCCGGCCAGGCTGCGTGACCCGCTACAAAGGCAGTCGCTTACAGTACTTCCAAGGATTAAACCAAGGCTGTAGATGAACGGGAGAGGGTGTCAACGTTAGCTCTGGAACGATGCATCAAAATCCCTCCTGCTTTAAGTTTGTTATTTTCTCTTCTGTTTTTTTCCTTTTAACATTAATACTGTCAGCTTATTTATCCCGAGGGCAAGATCAGTGGAAAGATAGAGATAGATAGATAGATAGATAGATAGAGAGAGAGAGAGAGAGAGAGAGAGAGAGAGAGAGAGAGAGAGAGAGAGAGAGAGAGAGAGAGAGATTAGAAAAAAGGGGGGAAGTGGGAGGGAGGGAGAGGGAGAGAGTGGGGGGTGACGATTTATTTTTGTTTTGCTGTGACAAATAGATAAAAATAGTTATCTTGCATTGTGGAATTCCTCATTCTCATTCCTGCTTTTCCGCTTAAATGCTTGATGATGGCGTACGTTATGTCCTTACCACACTCAATGTACTTCAATAATAATACATTGATCTTTCTTGTTTGTCTGTATGCATTTGGATTCCTTCTTCCTATCATCATCATCATTATTACCATCATTCAGTTATTTTTTTTCATTATTATATTTCACCCTTTTTGTGTTTGTATGAATGCGAGCGGCCGAGAGGTCAAGAAACTTTTGAAGAGAACAAGGTACGCGGTACAAGAGATTGCCTGTGTCAGAGCACGCGTGTAGCACGTAAACTGTTAGTAACACTTAGTAAACAGGAGCACCGCCCACGCCCCGCTTGTGTCTCGTCAACTCAAAGCTTCCTCGGAAAATTCGCTGTATACATTACCATTCGCAGGACATGGCTCAAGCCGCCCTTCGCTGAATCTCGTTTAACGTTTTTATTTTTTTGTTTTGTTTTTTAGCAAAATCCCTTTAGGATATGAGTCACTCTTTTTTCCTTTCTTTCTTTCTCGGAAGATGAAACGCGATAAATATAAATATCCTGTGCATCTACTTCCCGGCTAAAAATATCCCGCCGCCACACAAAGAACCTCAAAAGATCACACGTGATTGACTAATCCCTCAGCCACTGAAGAGGTCAAGAGGCCGCGGGTACTCGAGGTGGGTATTGTCTCTCATATCCACCTCCGACTTGTCTATCTTCTATTGAGGGCAATGCATGTACTGTTGCAACTCCCTCGCCCCTCCCCACCACCACGCAAACCCATGTCATGCAAAGGTCATCATGGTCCAATGGGCATCTGGGTCTCGGGGCCAGGTGGGTAATTCTTACGTTATGTGCAAGGAGGGAGGGGGAGGGGTATAGACTGCTCTACTCTACCCCCTTTCCCCAATTTCATATACGGCACCGCCTACTTTGGGGTCGCTGCGTGTAACTGCATGGGGAGGGGGGGGGGGATGGCATCAAAATTGCATATAGACAATTTTGAATCTCGAAAACGGGACCCTAGTCGGTTATGACCAGGGCCTTATCTGCCGCGGAGAATGAGGTAACAAAAATAGAACACCGCCAAGCACGACACGGCCGCGATACCAAGCAAAACCGTCCTCCTGTGCAAGCGCTCCAGTACGCCGCTTTCCCCACACAACGGATTGGTTCCAATTTCCTTACAAATCACTTTTCCATTTCCATTTCCGGCAGATCGTCCTCCGCTTCGTCCCCGCTGCTCTCTCTCTGTCCTCGGAGCTGACACCTCGCAGCTTCTTTGTCACGCTTGATCGCCTCTCCCCTCACCCTCCAGAAAGGGGGTTTCCTCTCGCCTCCCCTCAACTGTCCCTCCTCCTCAACCTCTGATCTGATCATCCCCAAATGACCCTCGTATAAGCATGGCACACAAGTGGTGATGTGATCCCATTTTCTCGGGGAAAATCTAATCATCAACTCCACCGCCTCCTTCCTCCTTCCTCCCTCTCCCTTCCCTTCATCTCCCCTCCTGTAGTCACCCTCTCCCCCTTCTCTCTCTCTCTCTCTCTCTCTCTCTCTCTCTCTCTCTCTCCTCTCGCCATGTCCTTTGTCTTTCTTCCAGCCGTCACCGCCTTCCGTCCTCCCCAACCTTGCGTTATCAATCACTTGCCTTTATATTCGCTGGAAGACGGAGTCCGTTGGCGGCGGGGTTATCTTCCTGTGAGCTATTTCAGGCTCTTATCTCCCTCGCTCACCATTCTCGCCAATTTTCACAACCTCAATCATTCACTGCATGATTATATCATCCTCCTTGCTTCCCTCTTCTCTCTCCTTGGTGTTCCCTAAAACCACGTCTTTAATGTTCCTCTCCCCTTGTCATCATCTTCACGAGTTTTCGATTCTCCTTCCCTTGTAATTCCTAACTAGTCTATTGTAATTTTTCCTCCTTAACCACGCTCATTACGACAGGCTCCCCTTACATTTCTACTCGAACCAAAATATAAGAAAATAATAATAACTCACCGGAATATGCATATAGCGTTATTTGGGTTGCACACTCTAGAGGATTAGTACCTACGGTACATCGGCTCCCCTGTTTTCTGCTCCCTCGATCATTCCCCTCACGCACCGCCTATTACCAGGAAAGTCGTGATAACGAACGGGCATTTGTTTACCTACTGCACTTGCGAAGTTGGTGCTGAATGCGAAGTTGTTATGGGGCACTCTGACCCTCTCCTCTGCCTGGAAGACAACAGGCCTATAGGAGAAATATTTCGTGATTCCCCAGGGAATAAGACGTGGACGAGCGTTACACTCACCTGCGTATCTATTGAGCCTCCACTACTACCCCTGGAGCGTGATATCAAGGGCATCCGAGTTGACGAAGTCGACGTGGAATGTGAGAAGACAGTAGAGGAAGTGGAGGCCATAGTGGAAGATCTGGAAGCTAGAGTGGAGGAAGTAGAGGCGAGGCAAGACGAGGAAGCGGCCCTTCTGGCGGTGTGACCATTCATTTGGTGAAGGGAATCCAGCAGATCCTGTGCCCATACCGACCAGTCGCTGATGGAGGTCCTCTCGTCTCCATGGGAACTTCCAGTCCAAGAGGGTCGAATAAGGGCGTGTTCAGAACGACTCCTGGCTCCCACGCCAGGAGCTGTTGCCTCCGTCGTCTCTCGGCTCCTCGTGACGGAGTGGTGGGAGACGCGGCGCTGAGGCGGAGGATGGTTAAGACAATGGTCCGAGCGGGCGAACCTGTGTCTTGCCCGGAACACTCTGGTCGGGTGCTCCGTGTCAGGGAGCGGTGGTCCTCGGCTGCCGGCGCCAAGAAGACGGCTCACCAGCGTGTCACGAGCCTCCAAGAACACGCCCCTGGGGGAGTCTTTAGCGCTGGCGGGTGTAGGCGGAACCAAGGGTGGACTGTCAGAGTAATTGACACTGCAGTCAAGGCGGGTGACACTTCGGGCGCGGGCAGGGGTCTCAGTGGCAAACTGCTTCTGAGAATCGATCGACTTCTCAGCCTCAGGAGAGCCCAGAACCTCGCAAGACCTGGCCAGGTTAGCACGAGGTCGTGGCTCATAAGCCATCGTCATTACAAGGGCGCCGCCTCTTGCTGGTGATGAGCCTGGCGCCGGCGACGAAGGGGGCTGTAGGTGTGGGGGATCGGTGTCCAGACTGTCCACGCTCGAATTCCCAGGCGTGGAGTTGAGAGAGCCTCGTCCTCCCAGGATGTCCACCGAGTGTTGCTTCTTCTTGGGCGACGGAACCACGTCGTGGCTTAGACAAGGCGTGGATCGAGAGCCACTTCGATGCAGCCGCTTTTTGGCGGCGGTTCCCTGAGACGACCCCCGGCTGAGGGGCGAACCCAGCAGCCAGGTGGAAGACTTGGCGTGACGTCGCAGGGGAGCCGAGGGTCCCGGGCCCCTCCTGCCCACGTCACGGGAACCCACGTCCATGAGGCCCAGGCACCGTGACACGTCCACTACCCAGGACATGGTGCCACCTCGCAGCCACTCTCAGCACGGCAGCGCATCCAAACCTTGACGCGACCTTCCTCAAGACAATCTCCGCTATCCTATGATATGTTTTACTCGGCACTTTGTGTTCACGACTCACTGTCGTTGCTTACGCTAACAAGTCTTCATACGGCACTGCATACTCAGGGTTCGGCGTCAGTGACATTGACATCCTGGCTTCGGCTGTCTCCTGACCATTGTGAAGGGGCAGGAGGGCACCATTCCGGTTCGACGTCCAGGATGAGGGTTGTGTCAACACCCCGAACCCTCACCGTGCCTGGCCCACCTCAACCCGTACGCCCAGCTGTCGTACCGGCCCAAGTCTACACGTGCTCACTCTCCTCCTTCAACACTACACACGCTTACTGTGCACCGGCGGGTTTTATTCCTCGCTCATGCACTATGCAATTCATTCAATAAAAAATACTGATACAATAACAGTAAAATTAATTTGAACTTAAAACAAATACCGAAAAAAATCAGTTTCATTTCACTTCCGTGCACATTATCTAAAAAAAATGTATACGATTCTTAAATAATTCCAGGTTTAGTATACGTAAACGTGTCTTTCACGACAGCCATCATGTAACGGACAGCCCCTCCCTTTCCCCACGGTCTCTACACACGAACTGCCGAACGCGTTTGGTCGCGGCTTCCTTACACCAGAACACACGCGTGCTCACAGCCCGCCCAACTCGCCCAAACTTGGCGGGGCTTCAAATTCGCGTATTCGTCATGCGCTCTCACGGTGACCTTTAAATTAATTTGCCTTTATTTCTATTAAAATTACAAGTCGTGTTGCTTTACATAATGATACGATTATAAGAAATTTCATATATTCCATAAACGTTTCGTGAACGATTTTAGAAAGTACTTCTGATAGTCGCGAAAGTGCCCTAACGTTCGTTTTCCCACCGTCTCTATTGTATTTTCTGTCCTATGCGCTGCGATGCGGGCTTGTATTCACAAAGATTTTCCCTTTCCCGAGCTCTTACCATTTCAGTGGAAGTGGGCATTATAGAACTCATATCTCTGAATAACAACATAGTCTGGAGACGATTTACGTAAACAAACTAAAGCAAAGGGCCGCATAACAAGTCCGTCCCCTGGTCAGTGGCAGCTGTTTATATGCTAGAAGGTAGCCAAACTTGACACCAATTAAAACAAGTTTCAGGTCCTCTCACCCCCATATATGCATAAAAATCAGTCGAATTTCCATAACCAGCCATCGTCCAAAACTTACCATATAGGGCAGCCCACCTGATCGTGGTAGAAAACAAAACAAAAAAAAACAACAAAAAAATACCCCCAATTATAACTAAACCTGCTTGAACGAACGAAAAAAAAAAAACATCCATCGCCATCAATAACAAGAAACGAAAGCACGTAAAAAGTCGCCTATTAACATTAATCAAGACAAGAAAAAGTCATTCATAACAAAGCGCGCTGGAATGACTGTGCGCGCGCTAGACCGCACCCACATGGCGCCAACTACTCTCTCCAGGTGACGATGAGGTGTGGAAGAACCTGGTCGCTCACTCGCTGTCATTTACACTGCACGATTCGTCAGTGTCTCCGCAAGACTTTCGAATCGGTACGCGACTGTAATTAAATAGATTCGAGACAAGAAGAGGGGAACGTCGCCACTGAGCTATGTCTTTGGGTTTAACGTAAGGACTTTATCGCCATATACAGGGATTTCCCGAGAGGAAAGGCGAGATATTTTAGAAATCTTGTTGGAAAATAACGAATTCTTTCATCAATATTAAAAAAAAGTTTCTGTAGACAATATGAAAGAAAGAAAAAAACGAAAAAAAAATACAACGGGAGATAGATAATAAATCGATATACATATTCATATAAATAAATAAATAAATATATATATATATATATATACATATATATATCATAGATATATACATGTATATATGTGTTCATGTATGTATGTATGTGTATGTATTTATGTATGCATGTATGTATGGGAAAGATAATTATATATATAAATAAATGAAATACACACACACACACACACACACACACACACACACACACACACATATATATATATATATATATATATATATATATATATATATATATATATATGTATGTATGTATGTGTGTGTGTGTGTGTATATATGTGTGTGTGTGTGTGTGTGTGTGTGTGTGTGCTCAACCTTAATCAAGAAAGAAAACAAAAGCAAAGCGCGCATGGTGGATATATAAAAAGAGGGAAAGAACAAGAAAGAAGGTATAATTTCTTACAGATTCTACATAGTCGCAGATACCCATTGCATTGTTCCGTAAACCAATTCCCATGTCTGAGGCAAAGAGACAATTGATCAATACAATAACATATGAACAAATACCTACTA
>BOPN01001512.1:278008-288008 GCA_017312705.2 Penaeus japonicus
AACTTGAACCTGTTACTGCAGGTCACTGACATCACTCTCAGTGTATTCCCGCTCCCTTGGGTGGCAGTGGCAACAATCTTGCAACGGAGTAAATGCGTCATAACAAGTCCAGGTCTTTTCTTATACCACCTTTTGTGACGCCACGCGGCACTCACTACTTCCTTAAAAATATTTTTTTTTCTTCTATTGTCGTGGAATAAATTATACGCGCCATGAATACTGTTAAAAAGGTAGATTACTTCCAGACATCTAAAGCCTCAAAGGAACTTGTGATATGCCGACCCGCGTCTCAGTCAGCTGGTCGTAGGTCTCGCTTTACGCACCATAGCATTGACATGGGTTAAGCCGTGTGGTTACAGTTAACAGGCTGGCGCTGCCTCATCACTCTCGCTCTCCCTCAGACTGCAGCTGACTTTATGATACTTGGATAATTTTGAAGAATAGTTCTTGCATGTATGCGGGCACTCTTCATGCTTACGTGTAACATAGAGATAAAGAGGTGTGGCTTCAAGCAACATCAAAGTAGATATATTAAACACCTGGTAATGTCATAATGTAAAGCTATTCCTATTAATTAACAAGTAGAACACCAACTGTTGTAACTGTACACCACCCTGCGACAACACAAGGCAAGGGATTTTGCATTCAGCATTGTTAGTTTTCTCTATGTCAGTCTCCCTCGCTCTTCCTCTCCCTCCCTCTCTTTCTCTCTCTTCCTCTCACTATAACCACCTAGGCTACTCAAACACTCGCTATGTCTCTCTATTTTCCCCCCTTATCCTTCACTCACTCAATTCAATCACTCACTCACTTTCTGTATCTCTCCCTCTCTCTGTCTCTGTCTCTCTCTCTCAATCTTTCTCTCTGTATCTCTCAATCTCTCTCTCTCTTTCTCTATCTCTCCATCTCTCTCTGTATCTCTCCCCCTCTCTCTCTCTGTATCTCTCCCCCCCCCTCTCTCTGTATCTCTCCCTCTTTCTTTCTCTCTCTGTATCTCTCTCTCTTTCTCTTTCTCTTTCTCTCTTTCTCTCTCTCTGCCTCTCTCTGCCTATCTCTATTTCTCTTTATTTCTCTCCCTCTCTCCATCTCTCACTCTCTCTCTTACTCTCTCCCTCACCCCTCCCTGCCTCCCTCCCTACCAATCTATCTACCATTAACTCATTCACTTACACTATCCCTCTCTCGAGCTATCCCCTTCTACCCTTTACCCCCTCCCCTCTCCTTTCCCCTTCCTTCCCCTTTCCTCTACCTCCCCTTCCGCCTACCTTCAGGTCGCACGATGTATGGCCTGTCTGGCGTAATAAGCAAGGGGAACGCGGTGACTGATTTTACGTTGCCCGTTTCTGATTTTTAATGTTTCATGATTGGAGCCTCGAAGGAACCTCTCGGGGGTCTTCGAGGTCTTCGGGGCTTCGTGGTGTCTTGGTCTCTTGGGCTTGTCTTTTTTTTTTTTTTTTTTTTTTTTTTTTTTTTTTCGCCCGCCGCCAACCTCGATCCCGGAGTCGCCGGAGTCTCCCGAGTTGCACTTGGAGGACCTCGCATCCTTCAGCCTCGCCCGCCGCCTCTCCTTGCTCGACCGGAACAGCGGATGCCCAAACCTGCGGGAGGAGGAAGAAAGGAAGGGTGAGTATTTGTGTTATGTGGGTGGGAGAGAGAGGGAGGGAGAGGGAGGGAGAGGGGGGGGAGGGAGGGAGGGAGAGGAGGGGGCAAAGAGGGAGGGAGGGAGGGAGGGAGGGAAGGAGGGTGGAAGAGAGGGAGGGAGGGAAGGAGGGAGGGTGGGAGGGAGAGAGAAATAAAGGGAAATACGAGGGGGACAAAGAGAAATAAGAGAGATGAGATAAGAGCGAGTTATAGAGGACAAAGATAACGGAGAAAGCGAAGCATGGAAAAATAATAGAGGAGAAATAAGATAGAAGTAAAAAAATAAGAGAAAGAGAAAAAAAGAGGGAGAAAAAAAAACGAGGAAGAGACAGAGAGAAAAAAGAAGATAAACGAACAAACAGGAGAAAGAGAGAAAAACCTCGAGTGACAAGAGAGAAAGAGCGAGAAGAGACACAATAGAGAAAGAGAGGTATAAGAAAATCAGGATAACGACCTGCAAGCGACTTAAAATGACTTAGGAGAAGTGAGCGGCGAGATAATGGAGAATACAGGGCGAAGACTCGGAGGCGGAGGACCGAGTTTCTGGAATATTCTCGAAGGAAGTCTGAAGTTGAGTCCTGCCTTGTGGGGGGAGTGAAGTTTCACGGGGGTAGTGTTTGTTTGTTTGATTGTTTTAATGGGGACAGAAATTAGAATCGATGGAAATGTTATAAAAGCAAGTGAGAGGAAAGTGGTATATAGGTGATTGCATAGTGTCGTTAATGTTATCCATGTTCTTTGTAAATAAGACACTTGGTCTCTCTCAATTAGTATTTTTTTTCCAAATTATTAGATTGATTGTATAATGAACCATAACAGAACCATTCCTCTTCACTAATGTAAAAATGGTAAAGTAATAATAACATCAACAACAACAACAATAATAATGACATCGATAATGATAATGATGAAAATAATAATAATGATGACAATATGATAATAAGGATGATGATGATAATGGTGATGATAATGCTAATGATGATAATAACAGTAACAATAATAATGACAATAATTATGATAATAATGCACAAACACTTGTCAACTGAAATCAGGGCAGGAAGGCCTGCGGTCGACAAGAGAGAGTTTTTAATTAGATAATTACTATGATTGTGTCTCGATGTGTCCTTGTGATATATATACAAACGATCCGATTATTACCGCCCGATGTTTGTATGATATATGTAAAAAAAAATATATATATATGAATAAAAGAAAAAGAAAAAAAAAAACATTGATCAACTAATCCATATTTTTCCACGAATTCGAAAAAAGGACTCCTTCCACCATCCAAACCCCATGACTTACGACGTGCAAATGATGGGCGGGAGAAGAGACGAATTGTACAGGATGTACAGGATGATGGCGATGTACAGGAAGAGCATCAGACCCCCGAGAGTGGCGCCCGACCTCACTGCCACGCCCACACCGTACACCAGCACCGACACACTCGCCATGTTGAGGAGGATGAGGATTTGCAAGGCGAGCGGAGGCGAGTCTGAGCTCATCTAGTCAGCGCTGGCAGGGTGTAGGGGCAAGGTGGGTGGGAGGGTGGTGTAGGGGGAGATGATGGGGAGGGGGGGCAAGGATTATAGGGTTGAGGTTCTTGTTCTTGAGATGGTATAGGGGTGTTTTTTTTTTTGTCCGATTCTTTGAGGTTGAGCTTTTAGGGAGAGTCAAGTGTTTCTTCTTTTCCTTGTTTTCTTTGTGTGTTTTCTTTTTCTTTGTCACTTCGTTTCCGACTGATCAGAACCACACGTTTTCTTCCCTTCATTGTTCGATTATCGCATTTTCTCTGTTCGACATTTTTACTTCTTTTTTTTCTTATTTTTCAGTCACAGAAAGTCAAAAAGGGGCTTTATTTTCTCACATCTTGGCGTCCTGCATTAAGATGACAAGACCATGTTAGGCAAACAACATAAACAGTACACATCCACACAATTGAAACACAAACCTTGGAACATTACGTCAAAAGAGAAACAAACGAGAGAAAAAAAAACAAAAAACAAAAAAGACGAGTCAACACCAGCGCCCTCTTTTCATGAAACACATTAGTAAGTTTATACACAGACAATACTCTGCTTATATACCTTCAAGTAAAACAAGAAAAAAAAAGAAGAAAAAAAGCGGACAAATTAGAATGAGCGTAACATGTCCCAGAAAACAAAAGACGAACGAGGACAAGGCAGAGAAACGAGCCTGGTGTCTCAATACTATCTGCCGCTGCCGAGCGCAGAGTGCATGTACGTGTCTCTTGCCCTCCATCCCTCCTTTCTTTGGCTGTTGCTTTTTACCTCCTTTTTACTTGATATGAACGACTATAGTGAAACCAAGTGTTTGATACACTAAAATAACAAGTACGAATTAGTTCCATTAAACCAAAGATATTTATCTTTTAACTATCAAAGGACTACGAACTATTTCAAATAATACAGAGTATGCATGCGAATCACAACATAAATGAAACAAAAAAGTCAAGCAAAGTTTCGGTGGACAGAAATTTTCGCGCAGACACATTTTATCTTTATCCCAATATGTTTAAAAGCAAAGGCTTACTCTGCCTTACCACACTTTCCTCCCGAAAATATTCACGCATTGCTATTTTCACAGTCGAACGGAAATCGGATGAGATATTAACCTTGACAGAAAAGGAAAGGAAACGGTAAACTCAGTAAAATAAAAGTGGGTATCATGTAAATGCGAGTCACATAAACATGAGACTTTGCGGGTGAGGTGAGGGAAAAGGAGGGAAAAGGAGGGAAAAGGAGGGAAGGAAGAGAAAGGAAAAATAGTATGGAGGGAGGGAGGGAGGAAGGGAGAGAGAAAGGGAGGAAGCCGCCTGAGAGAACAGAGGTGATACGTGTATTAAATAATTAGCATAGAACAATAGTACTGCACTACTTTCTTCATCTGAATACATGGGCGTTGACGATATAGGAGATAAGGGAAAGGGAAAGGTTTGTGTAATAGAAAAAGAAAGCGATAAAAAAAAGTAAGAGAGAGAGTGTAAGGAAGAGAGAGTAGAAGAGATTGCGATAGATAGATAGATAGATAGATAGAGAGAGAGAGAGATGAACCTTCCATACTCTGCAACCCGTTCATCCCGCCTTATAACAACCTTGGATGACTTTCTATTCGAGGCATGCCGTTAGTTAATCAATAATTTCCAGGAACAGGTTGTGCAAGAACGAAAAAAAAAAAAAAAAAACAAGAACACAACAGTCTTGCCAACTTGTATCTGGTTCTCGCAATGAAACAAGCAAGCAAACAAGCAAACACAGACGTCTACGAAGTATAATGTGGCTTAAGCGCAGATTTCGCGACGCTTTCCACGCATTTACACCTGAATCCTTGCGTTGGATGTGGCTTCCTAACCTTAAAAGACATTAGAGAAACTTTTAAAGACATTATTCTTAAGGCTGCACATGACCGTCACCCTAGATACTGTAAGCTCTCGCGTCTTGACTTTCTCGTGTCATCGCTCTCATTGTCACTGACATATATGTCATAGATAAAGTGCGATACTGTCAGGATACACTATGCAAATGCTAACTACGATTACATTCAGGAGGAAGAAATAAAATGTACATGGAAAAAAATAAAATGTACAAGAAAGAATAAAATGTACAAGAAAATTAATTGATTCAGCTGACAATATGTATAAAAAAATAAATGATAAAAACGTGGTTTCTTTTCTCGCTAGAAACCTTAAAATTGTTTCGACTTCTCGCACGCACCTCGTTAAGTAAAAATTCAATTAACTCCTCGAGATCTTTGGAAATCGTCCTGCCTTCCGCGCCATTGAGATGTTTAAAAGTAGATTTGGATGTCTGTTTGTAAATTCGCGTCGGTCGGGAACAAAAGGTCGTAAGGTATTCAAGATGTAATACATTATCATTGTTATTAATATTATTAATATCATTAATATTATTACTATTATTATCATTATTTGTGTGTGTGTGTGTGTGTGTGTGTGTGTGTGTGTGTGTGTGTGTGTGTGTGTGTGTGTGTGTGTGTGTGTGTGTGTGTGTGTGTGTGTGTGTGCGCGCGTGCACGCGTACGTATACATGCTAGCAACAAATACCAAGCCCCTCGCAAATGAACCTCCCTCGAGACGGGGCCTCCACCAAGCGGCGGCGGAGGAGCAGCTCTCCCGCGGCGGCGCGAAAGGGAGGAACAATCCCTTCGCAAACGTCCTCCTCTTGCAAGTAATCCAATATTTGCCCCTCAATCCAATTCTGACCCACCAACATCTTCAGCGGCGAGGAAAAATACCAGAGATGTCTATTTCTGCGGCTTTCTCAAAAGACGGAAGGGGAGAAAAATACGCGGGAATATGGGTGGTTGTCATTTGTTTACGCGGCAAAGAATGCACCAAAATCCCGCCTAAAAAGGGGAAGGACTCGGTGTATTTCTTATTTACACGAATCAGTAATTTAAATAAAATGCTAATTACATACTTGAAAAGCAAATGCTTTTCAAATATCTTAAATTGCACAAAAAACATAATAAATAATCAACTTACAAACCGAATTGTGCAAGAAAAATAAAGAAAAATGTAAATTGCATAAAATCAAACCCCCATTTACGACAACCTACGGAAAGGAAGATTTCAAAACGGCAAAAATTAAAAGCAAAGAGGAAAAGAGTGCCCGCGGGAATGTCGTGAAAGTTCCCACTAACTTTCCCATTAGCCTCCTTGTGGCGAAGTAATCTATGGCGGGAAATTTAATCAGCGCAGCCAAGTGATTCCCGACGAACGCCCGCTAATCCGGGTCTGCTATACGAACGAGGTGGAAGGCAAAAGCTGAAATAAACAGCGAGAAGAGAGAATTCTATCCCCACGAAATACACCCGGAACAAGATACAACAAGAACACCACCGCCAAAATCAAAATCGGTGTCCAGTACCTCACGTGTCCGGATGACACAGGCGAGTGACAAATCTAAGGATTTTTAAACGGCACTGGAAACATGTCACCGGCCCTGACAAGGTTGGGCGGCTCCGCTGGCAAGTTCCACCAGACGAGTTTTTTTTCTCTCTCCCGGTCTGGTTCAGTTGAGGCAATGGGTGGGTAGGGGGTAGGGAGGAGGAGAAAGAGGAGGAGGAGGAGGGGGAGGAGAAAGAGGAGGAGGAGGAGAAAGAGGAGGAGGAGGAGGAGGAGGAGGAGGAGGAGGAGGAGGAGGAGGAGGAAGGAGGAGATGGAAGAGGAAGAGGAGATGGAAGAGGAAGTGGAGATGGAAGAGGATGAAGACGGCGAGGAAGACGTGGAGGAGGAAGAGGAGGGGGAGAAAAAAGGAAAAGGAAGACTAAGAATACGAAGAATAAAAGAGGAAGGAAAAGAAAAAGAGAAGAAAATTGTAAAAAATAAAAAGGGGGACATGGAAAAGAGGAAGAACAAACAAATAGAATGAGGAGAAGGAAAAGACAGCGGAGATGGAAAAAGAGGGAGGTGGAGAAGGAGAAGCAAGCTGAGGAAGAGGAGGAAAATGAAAAGATGTAGAAGAAGAAGAAAAAGAAGAAGAAGAAAAGAGGAGGAGGAGGAGGAGGAGGAGGAGGTAGAGGACGTGTAGGCAAGAACGTCACAGAACGGGACAGAATCACATAACCGAATCTGTATAACTGCATCACATCGAGATAAAAAAAAAGAAGAAGCCATAGATTATAATAATCTCCGAGCATCATCAAGGTCTTATTCAGCCATATCATACGGTGACCTACAATATAATATGTCTTAACGACCACGTACGATTTCCTCGAGCTAATCACGAGTCATGCATGCATCACTTCCAGTCGTGATCATATGCGTTGGACGCCAGCTCGCTGTCTTCGCTAAAACGGTACACCTGAAGATGATATCGACGGCCACAGTTCGGTTGACACTGGCCCCGGTTGGTGTTGACTCTAAATATGGCACTTATGGATGTCCACACAGAGAAAAGATGGTCTGTCTGCCTCTGTTTCTCTCTGTCTCTCTGTCATCCTTTCTTTCTTTCTGTCGGTCGGTCTCTCTCTTCCATTTCTTTATGTCTGTGTATCTCTCTCTTTCTCTCTCTCTCTTTCTCTCTCTCTCTATCTCTCTCTCTCTTATCCCCTTTCTATCTCTTCCCTCTCTTTCTGTATTTTCCCTCTCCTATTTGTCTCTTCCTTTCCTATTTGTCTCTTCCCTTTCCTATTTGTCTCTTCCTTTCCTATTTGTCTCTTCCCTTTCCTATTTGTCTCTTCCCTCTCCTATTTGTCTCTTTCCTTTCCTATTTGTCTCTTTCCTTTCCTATTTGTCTCTTTCCTTTCCTATTTGTCTCTTCCTTTCCTATTTGTCTCTTCCCTTTCCTATTTGTCTCTTCCCTTTCCTATTTGTCTCTTCCTTTCCTATTTGTCTCTTCCCTTTCCTATTTGTCTCTTTCCTTTCCTATTTGTCTCTTCCCTTTCCTATTTGTCTCTTTCCTTTCCTATTTGTCTCTTCCCTTTCCTATTTGTCTCTTTCCTTTCCTATTTGTCTCTTTCCTTTCCTATTTGTCTCTTCCCTTTCCTATTTGTCTCTTTCCTTTCCTATTTGTCTCTTTCCTTTCCTATTTGTCTCTTCCCTTTCCTATTTGTCTCTTCCTTTCCTATTTGTCTCTTCCTTTCCTATTTGTCTCTTCCCTTTCCTATTTGTCTCTTCCCTTTCCTATTTGTCTCTTCCCTTTCCTATCTGTCTCTTCCCTTTTTCTATCCGTCTCTTCCCCTTCTCTACCTGTCTCTCCCCTTTCTCTATCTTTCTCTTCCCTTTATCTTTTTCTGTCTCTGTCTGTCTACGTCGGTCTCTCCCTCCCATCGACACTCCATCTCCGTCTTCATCTCCCTCCCTCCCAGCCGCGACTCTTTTTTTATACGACCATCGCTGTCACTCTCCAAAGCGGGTCCCCTAACAAGGTGAAGCGGGAAAAAAAATCGATAAAAAAATACCCTCACCCAAAAAATCCTTCAACCAAAAAAAAGAAAAAAAAAGGAAAAAAGAAAAGAAAAGAAAAACGTGAAAGTGCGACAAACGCTGGACGAGAAAAGTCATCAACCTTGATAACTGCTACAGCCTGGAGGTCTATTTTCTGAATGGTGTTTAAGACGCTAATGACAATACTGCACGTTAACCAACCTTGAAAATACACACGCAAAAAAGCGGGGGAAAGCGATGCCTGCGTGACAAGATTAAAAAATAACATCATTTTTGCTTTGGCACTCCCAACAGAGGGGGAAACGAGGGAGTAATCGAAGCAGATTACAATTGCTGAATACTCACTCTTAGTTGCGAGAGAGAGATCCCAAGAGATGGATAGAGGGAGGGAGGGAGAGGGAGAGAGGGAGGGAGGGAGAGGGAGAGAGGGAGGGAGGGAGAGGGAGAGAGAGGTGAGCGCGTAGCATGACAAGGGTCACACAAGCGCCAGACGCAGGCTCAACTATTTTTAGATTTCCGGTTGTCGTGTCCACTCGTGCTCTGACCTCCCCCCTTCCCTCTCCCTTTCTTTCCTTTTATCCATTTCCCCCTTTCCACTTCCCCTCCCCCCCCTCCATTACTTCTTAGCAATAGTATGTAAATTAACCAGTGGATGGAGTGGGAATGGCGGAAGGGTTAAAAAAAGAAAGGAAGAGGAGAGAAAGGAAGAGGAGAAAGAGGAAATGGAGGAAGGGGTTGGGGAGGGGCATAAGGGAGAAGAGGAAAGATGAGAGAAGGAAATAAGTGGAACAGAGAGGCTAAGGGGAAAGGACAATTAGGAAATGAGGGACGGAAATACGGTCAAGGAGAAAGGGAGGGGGAAGGAAATAGGAGGAAGGAGAACAGGAGTGGGGGAGGCGAAGGAAATAGAATCAGGGAGAATGCAGTGGGAAGGGGAAGAAATGGGGGGAAGGAGAATAGGCGAGGAGGGAAAGGGAGGGGGGGGGGGTTAACAAATAAAAGCACCCAACAGAGGAGAGGGAAAAGGGAAAGTTGAATCGAACCGAAATCCCCGAAATCACAAGGCCCTTCAAGACCGTCCTTTCAACATTGCAACTTCACAATTGAACGGAAAATAAAAACAGATTACACGCAGAACAATACCAGATTAAGCCAGAACAAAGAACAGATTACGTGAATAACATTCAGAGATGAGAAATCAACTCACGATACGAGCTGATAAGATATCAATAGGAACAAGATATATACATGTATACAGACAACGAAAAGAACTTAAATAAGCTACATCGAATAGTAATTTGATAATAAATAATAATAATGATGATGATAAAGGTTGAATGAATGAATGAATTTATTAACAAAATACCGAGTGAATAAATGACCAAATGAGTGAATATATGAATGAGCGAGTGAATGAATCACCAAATGAGT
>BOPN01001513.1:5000-10000 GCA_017312705.2 Penaeus japonicus
AGAGGTGTGGGTTGCAGAGGAACATCATGCAAGGTCTGGTCATTTCCGGAAGATCCATCACAGTGGTTGACCCTACCACAGCCGCTGTCATTCCGCTAACCTACCCATTACTTTCTTTGGGTCTTTCCTTGCCTTTCTCTTGCCTCTGCCTTTCCTCCGGTCCTCCCCTCCGCTTCCCTTCCCTTCCCCTGACCTCCCCTTTCCGTACCCTGACATCCCCTTCTCTGCGTCTTACCTCTAACACCTGCTCTTCCTCAAATCTTCTCCTGCTAACCTCCTTCTAGCTAAACTTCCTCCTTCCCATACTTCTATCTTCTAACTTTTTCCTGTTTTTTTTTTTCCTTCATATCCCCCTCCTCCCCTTCGCCATACCTCTGACCTAACCCTGCTCTTCCCCAGTCCTTCCCGAGCCCTTCCCCAACCTCTGTACCCTGCCTCTCCCCTTGCTTCCCCCCTGGATTTCTTCCTATCCCCCCCCTACCTGTTTTCCCTTCCCCTTACCCACCACGCCAGCCAAAAGCCCTCGACCCTAAGCCTCTCAAATGAACAGCCGCGGAATGAGACAGGGTTCGAACGCCTCTCCTCTCTACCCCTACCCCTCGCTTTCCCCTGCATTTGCCCCTGTTCTCTCCCTGGCCCTCAACCTCTAACACATTGCCTTGCTTAACCCAGGCTTGAGGACCTCATCCCTGTCTGATCAAAACCACATGGCCGGAAGTAATATTCAAATGTTTTCCTTTTTTTTCTTCACCTTTTTTTTCCCTTTTCTCTGCAGTGTACCCGGAGCAAGGGCGTGTTACGCTGCTTTCATGAAGGTCAAATGTATACATAAAAGCATTATTAATTTATTTTTTTTATAATACTTAAAAAAAGCCTCAGCCATAAATGTCATGTGGCAGGGCTCCTCCCCGTCTGACATGGCAAGCGCTTCCATGTGCTGTGGAATATGTATCAAGTGTTGTACGAGATGTCGGCACACTTTTCAAGACTCTTTTACGGGGTATGACTGTCAGCGCCTACATGTGTGTGCGTGTGTGTTTCGTTGGTTGTGCGTTCGTTTGTGTGTAGGGCTCTGTGTGTTTGTTAGTGTGTTCTTTTGTGTGTATGTGGTTATATTTATGTGTGTGTGCGTGTGTGTGAATGTGTGTGTATTATACATATATAGGCCTACTTATTAAAGTGAGTATGCTTATAGATTTTACTCTATTTTATGTTTTTTTCGTATTCCCAAATATTTCTGCTGTTTTATATAAACGTTTGAGTGTCTGCAGTTGAATGTATATTACTGTATCTGTAAATGACAGGAAATGTTTGTATGCAATATATATGCTACAACATAGACACACACACACACACACACACACACACACACACACACACACACATATATATATATATATATATATATATATATATATATATATATATATATGTGTGTGTGAGTGTATATATATATACATATATATATATATATATATATATATATATATATATATATATATATATATACATACATATATATATATATATATATGTATATATATATATATATATATATATATACATATATATATATATATATGTATATATATATATATATACATACATATATATATATATATATATATATATATATATATATATTTATATATATGTATATATATATATATATATACATACATACATACACACACACACACACACACACACACACACACACATATATATATATATATATATATATATATATATATATATATATATATATATATATATATATCATATACAGGATCCGCGAGCCGTGTTGCTTTTTTATTGGCGATGATAATCACGCTGCAGATGATGATAATGATGATGATGATGATGATAATAAGAATAATAATGGTAAGAATAAGGATGATAATGATAATGATGGTAGTAATGATAATGATATTAATGATGATAATAGTTATGGTGATAATAGAAATGATAATCATAATAATGATTCATTGATGATAAGGATGAGGTAATCATGATCATGATCTGTGATGGTAATGATAATGGTGTCAATGATACGGATAACCATAATGTGATAATAACATTAGTAATGATAATAATAAAAATATCAATAACAATAATGATGATATCAATAATGACAACAACAACAACAACAACAACAATAATAATGATAATAATAATAATGATAATGATATATATATATATATATATATATATATATATATATATATATATATATATATATATATATATGAAAATGATAATGATATTGATAATGATAATGATAACAATAATGATGATAATAATAATGATAGTTATCATGATAATAGCATTAATGATGATAAGGATAACGGCATAATAATGATAATTAAGATGATTAAGATAATTATTATGATAAAAATCATTATAAATAATAAAAGAAATAACGATGATGAGCGTTATTAGAACAAATATGGTCACAGTTTCAATAACACTTCTAGTAGAAGTAATAGTAGTGATCACAGATAGAATCTAATCATTCGCAATATAATAAAGCTCATCTTTAAACACATCTAACAAGTAACTTGGAATCCTGCCACCAACAAAGCAATGATAATCGGAATAATTCCAGCAACAGGAACAACAACAAAAACAACAATAATAATGATAAGAAAATAGAATGGTAATAATAACATAAGTACTGATAATGATAATGATAGGAACAATGATAACGATAAGGATAATAATGATAATAACGATAATGATAATGTTAATAATAACAACGATAATAATGATAATAATAATGACAACAACAACAACAAACATTAACAACAACAACAACAATAATGATAATAATAATGGTAATACTAATAGATAGATAGAATAAATATAACAAAATAGAATAATCATGGACGAAATATGAGCAAACAAAAAACAAGACTCCTCCTCGATGAAAATTCTACTCCTCGGCCAAAGTGACAACACTCCGATTCGAAAAGTCCGATTCGAAATGGTCTGCTTCAAAAACACATTCGTCAGGTGAAATACCCGTGAAAAATGGCGCGGCCTCATTACACCCAAAAAGAAATCCGTGAGCTCCAAGCACCCATTTGTGTTCCAAGGGGGCGTGAAATACGGAACCAAATGGGATCAGCCCAAAAATGAGAACAAAAAGAGACCCAAACAACTTTCACAATGGACCAAAACATTAGCCTCCACATCGAACCATTATTTCCCCACCAAAAGCGTCACTGATCCCCCGATAAATACCTTTCTACTCGAAGCTTATACTCCCAGAATTCCTCAAATTGTTCCATTCCGATTGTTCCAGTGGCTTCGAGATCAAGGTGGGGGTGGGGAGGAAGGGATAGGGGTAGGGGTAGTGGTAGGGATGGGGGGAGGGGGAGGGTCGGACA
Organism: Penaeus japonicus; assembly: GCA_017312705.2. NCBI lineage: Eukaryota > Metazoa > Arthropoda > Malacostraca > Decapoda > Penaeidae > Penaeus > Penaeus japonicus. The sequence goes on from BOPN01001513.1 coordinate 8,393, forward strand.
GTAAGGCACCCACAATCGACCAAAACAAAAGAGAATCAAATCCTTCTAGCTTGACCGCGCTCCCGATGCGGTTCCCTCCTCCCTGTCCCCTCCCTGCCTCCTCCTTTTTTTTTTCTCTCTCTCTCTCCTTTTCACTCCTTCGTGAAAAGAATTGGCCGCGGACGCCTTCAAGACAGGTCAGCTTGAGACACTGGTATGAGTTCTCGGTAGGTCAAGCGGAAGAAAATTCGCGGAGGTGCGAGAAATGGAGAATTTGTTAGGGTGGGTTAAGGATTTGTCGCTACTGGGATGCTCTCGATTGAAGGGATTATTGGGTCCATTTCAACGGGTCCGGGGGTAAATGGGGGGGGGGGGGCAGAGGAAGGAAGGGGTGGTAAGTGAATCTGTTTTTTTGTTGTTGTTGTTGTTTTGTTTTTAAAGGGAAAATCAGATACAAGCGAAAAAAGGCAAATAAAAAAAAAATGTACAGTTATATTAATTGATCTAATATGTATATATATTTCTTAACTAGACTGGGACTGCTGTTGTTGAATGGGCCGAAAAAATACGTTAATTAAATTATTCCGTGATTGCGTCAAAATTTACGCTACCATCTGTATTTTGAATCTTACTCAAAGGGTATCCTTTCGAATACATAGCTCCTTCTGTGATTTGGAAACCACGACTGCTGGCAATAATGGACATCGAATCCTCTTTTGAATTAACGTTATAAACGTTCATCTTCATTATAATTAATGTCATATAGATATCTTTTGCATTACAAATCACCACTTACGAAATCGCCATCAACCCCAAACAAAGGAAACTGGTCATTTGTCGGCCATTTTCACAATGCAGAAAAATAACTACACCCCCCCCCCCCTCCTCCTAACCTTGAACGACGGTGTCAAACCACATTCTGACCTCCTCCTCCCACCCCCCCCTCTCCCTTTCCCTCCCCCGGCCGATTAGGAGTCCCGATAAAGCGTATCCATAAAAAAAGTTTTCCTCCCGCAAAAGCTGTCCTCAAGAGTGTGTATCCAGAGTCATTCGCGGCATTTAGCTTCGCGGAGCCACTTGCGAGGGCCGGCGGAATGCTTTTACTTTCCCATCAAGTTGGAATGTAATGGCGGCGGAGACGTTGCGGGGACAGCGCTGTGTTTTCTTGCCGGTTTTTTTTCTCTCTTCGATCGTGAACGAGGACGATGCAAGAGAGATGGAAAAGGAAGGTAAGCCTTTTTGATCAAGTAAATAGACTTTTGATCAAGAAATAATCAAGCAAAAGTTTTAGTTTAGTTTTAGTATTTGTAAATGAAAATCAAACATCTATTGAGTCACGAAAGAAACAACTCATACTAGAACGCCATCTGTCGGCTGAGAACATAATACAAGAAAAAAAAAAAAATCTTTTCTTCTCCAATTTTTTTTTCAAAATGAAGACCTTTGTCAAACAACCGTAATGATAACTACACTATTGCGGTTCTAAAAATAACCTAACCTAACCCTAACCTCTTAACGGCTTCAGTTCCAGAGGTTGAGTAAAAAAGGCTCCCTCGCTCTCCAAAGTCTTCGTAATAATGGCGATGGACGACACACGCTAGTTTGCGGTATTTTGTTTCTATGTACAAA
>BOPN01001513.1:40902-43402 GCA_017312705.2 Penaeus japonicus
CCAGCCTACCAGTACTACTAGAGCAACAAAGTCGGGCTATACACAACACGACAACAAAAACCCGACATTCAATTGTTTTTTTGCATTTTTTTTACACACACGCGAATAATGTTACTCAATCATCACCAAGGTTTTCTTTTGTTTTGTTTTTTTTACACTTTAAAAAATCTTATAAATGTAACAGCTTTAGGTATAACAATTACAATGTCTACATCTATCCTTACTCTCCAATTATCAGTTATTTTATATATATATATAAAAAAGACATGAGGTATAAAAAAATTGTCACCATAAGAAGTTTAAATGTGCTTATATAGTGTAGAAGTATGTAGATTGTAGAAAAAACCGTCGATTTGAAAATAATTATTGTTACCCTCTTGAAGCATCACACAACTCGATTTTCATATTTTCCACACAATCAAAAAAAAATGTTATTCTACCCAATTCCCCGTGTTACAGTATTAAGACTCAGATAGAAAGCAAAAAATAGCCTTCGTAATACACAACGGAAAGCTTATTTTTTGCTGACATGTGTCCTCGCAAAATTCATGATCATATAAGCGAAATATATATATGTATATATATATATATATATATATATATATATATATATATATATATATATATACATATAAATATATGCGTATATAAATATATATATAAAGTAAATCCCTTTACACCCTCCCCCCTACACAAAAAAAAATCCACCGGTATGACAAAGGTGAGGAGCTTCGGTGGGGCTCTTCCCCCTTTGAAACCCACAGTAGCTACCGTCCCCCTTTGGTCCCGGTCACCCTCTCCCTAACACCCCTCCCCCCCTACTGTCGTCAAAGCTCTGGTGCTAAGGTCAACTTGAGACTCCAGTGATCACGTGATCCCAATGGCGTAAAAGCAAGAGTAGTTCGCAGAGGGTCGGCTAAGTCGGAGGATCAGTAGCAGAGTTTTCTTTATATACTTATATATTTATATATATATATATATATATATATATATATATATATATATATATATATATATATATGTATATAAAAATATGTGTATAAGAAAATTACATTCATGCATGGAAAGAATCAGGTTCTCCAAAAGTATATTCCTTGTCACGTTAATTGGTAATCACAAAACGCCATACCTGGATCAGAAACAAAATTCTCAAAGTTTGGAAACGTTGCTGTGTGTAAAGCCATTTATGAGGCAACTAATAAAAAGTATCAAAGCCGGCGAATGTGAAAGGATAACCAATTAAAGGGTAGGGCAACCGTGGAAAGTGGTTTGCACTTAATGAAAGGGAAGGAGAGAAAACAAAAGGAACGCTAGTTGCGTGTTCTATTACAATGCCTTTCATCGAATTCTGATGTTGGCGAAAGAGAAAGAAAAGAAATGAGAAACCAGATGATTTCTTGCGAAATCTGAAAGTGGTGTCCGAAGAATAATGCCTTATATATATATATATATATATATATATATATATATATATATATATATATATATATATATATATATATATATATATATATATACACACACACACACACATGCATAAATATTTGTGTTTATATTTGTGTGTGGTAAGAGTATGTTATACATATGACCAGCATTTATGTGTATATATATATATATATATATATATATATATATATATATATATATATATATATATATATATATTCCTTGCATGCATAAGTACCTGCATGATCCGCCATAGCCACACCACTCTGCACCCCTACAGCGTGCCTTTTGGTCCTCTTAAACAAGTCCTTCGCATTTCCGACATTTATACCAATATCCTTGTTTTATTTTAGAAAACGACAAAATGAAATAGTTCAGAATGAAACAGTCATTTTGTTTGAGCACGAACTACGATGTGTACATATATGTTCATTCATGTGTATACTGACTATAGCCACTCACTAAAGTCATAGGCTGTGTTTCTAGGAATAATACACAACGTCTGTGAAGATGACTTCTTAAGAAGGAGACAGAGTCTTAGCGGGGACACCTAAAAGGTATCTTTCTAACTTACTCCTCCTCCATGAGCACAAAAAACAACGTCTGTCCATTCGGTGCTTGACTATTTTTCTATGTTAATGACTAATGACGGCCGTTTGGATGAAAAAGAAGAAAAATGACAACAACTGGCCAATGAGAACATTTCCAGAAGCGCGCCGTGACTGTTTATCAAGACATTTGTATCTTTGATACATGAACAAGAGAGGTTGATAATACGTCGACGCCACTTCACCACCGTCGCCCTTCCCCCTAAAGTATTGCGTGTCTATACACATGAAACTGGTTCTTAGGTATAATCACACGCAGTTATAAAAACGATTACAATAGTCCTTGCAGGTTTCCTATCATACAGCTAATCAAGATCTAGAAAAATACCCCCACAATTATACCAACTTATAAAGAAAGGAAAGCTTCAAATGCAAAATAGATGCTCTATGATATTGCAGGTGGCCCACGCTAGCACAGAGAACTGTGCACTGCAGTTTGCACCTTG
>BOPN01001513.1:55902-58402 GCA_017312705.2 Penaeus japonicus
AATCTTTAAAACGATGGAATTCGTCCTGACTTCACACCGTCATATTCACTCACCCTATCTCTCTTTCTTTTTTTTCTTACTTTCTTTCTATCTATCTTTTTTTTCCTTTCTCTCTCGCTTTCTCTTTCTCTTTCTCTTTTTCTTACTTTCTTTCTATCTATCTTTTTTTTCCTTTCTCTCTCGCTTTCTCTTTCTCTTTCTCTTTTTTATTTATCTTTCTCTTACTCTTTCTCTCATAGATTCCCACCCATCCCCCAAAAAATGATAACAAATAAATGAATGAGAATAATAGTAATAATAGTAATCAAGAAAATAATGATGATAAGAAAAACAATGATTATAATATTTATAATCATCATTATCATCATTATGTCAATAATAATGATAATAATAATGATAATCATAATTATACTAATGACAATGATGATAATTATATTGATAATGATAACAATGATAGTCATGATAATGACACAAATAACAATAACAAAAACAGTAATGGTATCGAAAAGATCAAGAAGAACTTACTTGTTAATGCCGTCAAAATCCGCCCCGATGCCCACGTGATCGATGCCAGCGATCTCCCGTATGTGATTGATGTGTTCTGAAATGGAAAACATATGTAAATAGGCTAAGGTATGTAGCATCACACAAACAGGTCTAAGGAGCTTACGTACATACAACAAAAATGGGGAATACTATTTATTTCTTATCCTTTTATGACCCCAAAAGAAATTTACGAACTTTTCTCCTTGTCAGGTGATTGGCAATTTCGTGACGTCATTAATTTCGTCATTAATGAAGCGATTAGCGGCAATTTTATATCTTCTGTTTTCTGCGGTCGACTGATCCTATTAAGTTGCTTTATTCATTGCTCTGATGGCCCTTTGCATTCTGGACTTGCGGAATTCTTCATCGGGGCGAATTTTAGCGGAAATATTCTTGACCATTGTGGTCCCAAATGATTAGAAATATCAAATTATTAAGAATTCCGTAATGATGAATACATACGTTTCCTAAAAGAGTACATCATTATGGATTGCAGAACGCCACCTTAATGAAGATATCGTTAATTCAGTTTGATCTTCTGCACTTCGCCATGAAACTCCATTAATCCAGAGGTTAATGAAAAAGAGCTCGTCGTTGAAGTGTGTTTCCGGTCATGTAACGCGGTCTGTGATTGGTCAAGGGCTGGATAGCTTTACCATGAATGGCTGATAAGCGCCATCGCATGATTTTCATGTGATTATCAAATCTACAGACACGCCAGAATATACAGTATATAACTACGTAATTATACGACTAAATAACTATATAACCACTCATATATATATATATATATATATATATATATATATATATATATATATATATATATATATATATATATATGTCAGTGTAAAAAAAAAATATATATATATATATATATATATATATATATATATATATATATATATATACATATATATATATATATATATATATATATATATATATATATATATATATATATATATATACATATATATGTCATATATATATATATATATATATATATATATATATATATATATATATATACATATATATATATATATATATATATATATATATATATATATATATATATATATATATATATATACATATATATGTCATATATATATATATATATATATATATATATATATATATATATATATATATATATATGTCAGTATATATATATATATATATATATATATATATATATATATATATATATATATATATACACACACACACACACACACACACACACACACACACACACACACACACACACACACACACACACAGACCAACACACATGAAAAGGTGTGTGTGTGTGTGTGTGTGTGTGTGTGTGTGTGTGTGTGTGTGTGTGTGTGTGTGTGTGTGTGTGTGTGTGTGTGTGTGTGTGCGTGTGCATGTCTGTGTGTGTGTCTGTGTGTGTATGTAAATGCACACTTTGAACTCACTACCTTACCTAAATCATTAACATAAATCCTCATTCCAAACTTGCATTTTTTCTCAGGTGAAGCAACAATATGAACACATATCTACCAAATGGTTTTAATTGATTTTCCCTTCCTTCATGAGGGGAGTTTATAAAAGGAAATGTATTTTCAGTAAAGGTAAGAGGATTGGCTAGGATAGAGGAGGTGAGTGCACTTGACAGTATATGGCTCAAGGGGGAAGGGGGAGGGGGAAGGGGGAAGGAGGGGGGGTGGAAAGATTAGGTGGAATTGGGGTTTACCGGGTATGTGTCTCGTGGCATTATATCAACTCGTCTTGCAATACTATCAGAGTAACATGGACGTTAGATGTTCTTTTGCGCGCACGCGTGTGTGTCCGTTTCTGATATGTATTTCTGGCCTATATGTATTATTACCATGTCACCAGAGGCACTGCTTTACTCACCCCTTGAAAAGGAAAAGGAAGAAGTAAAAGAAAACGAAGAAAAAGAAAAAGAGTAGGAAAT
>BOPN01001513.1:68402-78402 GCA_017312705.2 Penaeus japonicus
TCCTAGTGGTGGTGGTGCTATTACTGGAGGTGGTGATGATGGTGTTGTTTTTGCGTTGATGTTCTTATTACTGTTCAGGTGGAAGTGGTGATGGTGAAAGTGTTGTTGTTGGAGTTGTGAGTGATGTTATTTTGTTGGTGATACTGTCAGTTTGCTCGTGGATGGTGGTGGTGATAATAACAATAAATTGTTGTTGGTGATGATGCTGTCTCTGCAGATAGTGTTGTGTTATGTCTGTGTGGAGATAATACTGATGATTGTGCTAATGTTATAATTATTGTTGGTGATGGTAGTCGTGGTGGTGATAGTTGCTGTTACTTGTGTTCAAATTTTGTTTCTATTGCTTTCGTGTTCCCTTTAAAGCATCTGTGAGTTGCTGCTTCTATTTTCTGTTGCTAGGCAGGCCCGGTTTTCCTAATTATGTTTTATGCTTTCCTTAAGTCTTTTGTTAAGATTACGTTTGTCCACAAGTGGTAAGTCGTTCAAGGTCTACGAACCTCATTTTTTCTTTGCATCTGTGCAGATATATGCGACCGGCAGCCGGTGCTGTACCTAACCTCCTTTCTTGCTTGTTTCTGCCGAGTAACTCCCCTGCAGCTCTTAACAGCTCGGCGGCGCCACCCATTGTGTAGTCAAATGACGCCCATTGTGAGGGTTATTCAGGTCGACAGCCGACCCGCCGCGCGCTCGTGATCGCCATTGGCACATCGAGGCAACGGCGGAACATCATTGCCACATTATCACCAATATCGCGTCACTTCGAGACCCTCTCCAGAGCGACACGCGGAGACGAAGACATTACCATTAGAGAGTCGTAACATCTTTATTGGACGTGAGATATGTAGGCCACATGAGACGGGAGAGATGCATCGTCACTGTTAGATTAGAGGGATGTACAGCTGTGTCACTTTTGATGGAGTCGTCATTTAGATAAGGGATCTGTAAGATAGCGAGATGTACTTTTATACTGAATTAGAAAGATATAACGATGTGGATGTACTCTTATTTTGAATGAGAACGTCGTAGCAATAGAAAGATGTACTTTTTTCATTAGATTAGAGGGATGCACTCTCGCCTGCCCTTTTCACAAAAGTTACTGGAAATTAAATTAGACTTATTTTCATTTGCTTCTGTGTCTGTTTTGTAAATGACAACTGCTTTTATAATCATCTTAGATAAAAACAAAAACAGAAACATGACTTCTTTTGCATTAGAAACAAACTCAAATGTTTCTCTTCAATGATATTCCTGTCTTAGAAGTAAAATGAATCGCAACTTTGTTTTTATTAGAAACGTAATACTTAAAGTATGTTGGGTTTTTGTTTCTGTCTTAGAACTGGAATGAAAGGAAGCTCACTTCTCCTTTCCTGTCTTTCTGTCTAAGAAATGAAACGAAACGAAATTCATTTGTATTTGCTTGTTACCTTCTCAAAAACAAAAACAAAAATCAATATATGACACGATTTGATTCAATTACTTTCACGAAAACGAAACTTATGTGTGTGTACTTTTCTACTTGCTTTTGCGGCTGTCGTCTATGCAAAACGGAATCTAACCTCAGAACCGATAATAAACTTGCTTCAATTTCTGGCTTTCAATTGCTGGCTTGCATTTGTACCAAAGATATCTGCAACTTCTTTCAAAATCTGCCTGCAGGATATTTACATTCTACATGGTAATGTAACCCTTCATATGAATAAGCACACAGGGGATAAGGACGTAAAAAGAAGTATGTTCGAAGATAAACAATATAAACTTCAAACGCGTTTTAAGAGTTATAGTGAATGAGAAAGAAAGAAAGAGAGAGAGAGAGAGAGAGAGAGAGAGAGAGAGAGAGAGAGAGAGAGAGAGAGAGAGAGAGAGAGAGAGAGAGAGAGAGAGAGAGAGAGAGAGAGAGAGAGAGAGAGAGAGAGAGAGAGAGAGAGAGAGAGAGAGAGAGAGAGAGAGAGAGAGAGAGAGAGAGAGAGAGAGAGAGAGAAAGAGAGAGAGAGAGAGAGAGAGAGAGAGAGAGTGTTGATAAAAATATCAATAAAAATAAATAATAATAGTAACGATGCAATTGTAATAATAATGATAACAATAATAAAAACAATTCTAGTAATTATAATAATAACGACAATGAAAACCATAATATCTATAATAATAATAACAATAACAATGATAAAAATAATAGTAGTAATGATAATGCATATAATATTAATAACAACAATAATTATGATAATAATAATAATAATAATAGAAACAATGATAATATAAAAACAACAACAACAACAATAAAGATACAATTGATAATAAAACCACCAATAACAAAACCAGCATTACCAGCACCATTACAGCGCCAGCAACACGTCTACCAATCAGAAAAAAAAGGGAAAGACCCGACCAGAGGCGAGGCCACGGCGCTTACCACCTGTCGCAGCACGTCGTCGGGTACGTTTCTGGGATTGTCGCAAAGGGCGCGCGCCGACGAATGCGAGAAGATGATGGGTGCTTGCGTGGCGGCGAGGGTGTCCCGCATCGTCTGCGTCGACACGTGAGACAGGTCCACCATCATCCCCAGGCGGTTCATCTCCTGCACGACTTTCTGCGGATGGAGAGGAAGAGGGAGAACGGGGTGAGTGCGAGGGGGGGGGGATGAGTGGCTGGGTTGACTTCGGTTTTGGGTTGTCTATTGGTTATCCTTTATTGTTGGCTTTTGTAGTAGGGGATAAAAAGAAAAAAGAAAAAAGAAAAAAAATATATATATATGTGTGTGTGTGTGTGTGTGTGTGTGTGTGTGTGTGTGTGTGTGTGTGTGTGTGTGTGTGTGTGTATGAATTGTATTTACATATTACAGCGTTCCAATTTGAACAAGTTTTCGACTGAAATTGATTTTAGAAATGTGCTTGGCGATATTTACACAACTATTGCTTGGTTATATTCTACCTATAATCTCTTGTGCTTTACTGATGAAGTCGGTTTTTATTCCATGCCTTTGGGAGTTAAATGAATGTCAACAGATTTTTGATGGGCTTCCCTTCCAGATTTGATTCAGCTATAACACCAGGCATGAAACCAATGACCTTACTCAGGTGCGTGTAAGAAATGTCTTAACTGACTTTCATATTTGATTACGTAGATTTACTGCTCATAACTTGAAGCAACGAATACAGCACATTTTGAGGGTACATCATCGCATCGAAACAATAACAACAATAGCATTGAAATGAATGTCTTCTTTTGATTGTTTTTTTTTTTTTTTTTTTTCCAATGGCAGCGGAGTTCCATTTGTTTTTCCCTCTCCGCTTAATGCTATATATACCTAGATAATTGAGTTACTGTCACTACCCCCCCTAATATGTAGGACTTATGATACATAGTTTCTCTTTTTATGTTGTCATACATCTTACTGTCTACATCACCATCAGAATTTTCACGGTCGTCACTATATTGGCCTTATTTTGTTTTATTTCAACGTTTCTTATATTGTCAACCAATCACACTACTTCATATTTTAAAATCAACTGCGACCTCGAGAAAGTATCCTTTTTTATTGATCTGTTTATTTGTTTATTTAAATGTCATGATGGCTACTTTTTTGCCATGTAGATGGGGATTCCAGAAAGTGCAGATGCCGCCCTTTGTCCCCGTTATGCTGCCTGTTGTGACAGGTCAGGAGGGTCATGGAGATGCATGGCTTTAAAGCTAGAAGCTGGTTTCATGAGACGTTATTTAACATTTTATGCATAGACACACATACACACATATATGCCGTGTATATGGGTACGTGTGTGTATGTGTGCATGTGTGTGTGTGTGTGTGTGTGTGTGTGTGTGTGTGTGTGTGTGTGTGTGTGTGTGTGTGTGTGTGTGTGTGTGTGTGTGTGTGTGTGTGTGTGTGTGTGTGTGTGTGTGTGTGTGTGTGTGTGTGTGTGTGTGTCTGTGTGTGTGTGTGTGTGTGTGTGTTGTTTATGGAAATAGAACTTAGTCAAGAGGGATTCTTCATAGAGGAACTCAGACCTCAATAGCAGCAAAGAATTTTCATGTTTCTGTGTGAAGTTTCCTTGTTAAATCGGAGAGCTATTTCAAGATGCTGTGTCGAAATGACCTCATCATCTGAGATCACACAAACAGGCAGGAACGAACGAAGATAAATCATGCAATTGATTGGCGACGGAGACGAAACTTTCTGGAATATCTTTATCGCAAAAGCTATTTCTACTTTCTGCTCCATCTGGATTCTTTGTCCCGTCGTCCGGTCTCTTCCTGTAGTTAACTCCATTCAGACTTCCAGAGTTCAGAAACGATTACGAGCCTTAGGTCTTTGTACTCTACATCCATAGGAAATGGTAAGGGTTCTCTCCCCCCCCCCACCCCTCTCTCTCTCTTTTGTTCGTCCTCTCCATAATTCTTCCTTCATTCATTTTTTCTGTCTTTCTCTTATTCTCTCTCTTTTCCCCTCTGTCTCTCTTTCCCCCCTCTCTGTCTCTCTTTCGCTTCCTCCAGCTCTCTCTCTCTCTCTCTCTCTCTCTCTCTCTCTCTCTCTCTCTCTCTCTCTCTCTCTCTCTCTCTCTCTCTCTCTCTGTCTCTCTTTCGCTTCCTCCAGCTCTCTCTCTCTCTCTCTCTCTCTCTCTCTCTCTCTCTCTCTCTCTCTCTCTTTCTCTCTCTCTCTTTCTCTCTCTCTCTGGTTCTGCCTCTTTGTCTCTCATACACAATTATGAGTGAACATTGTGTGCTTTTACTTCTAAATTGTAAGGGGCTCAGTGCTAAGAGTTTTATAATTGGTGTTGTGTAACAATGCCAAGGAATCTATTCTTCCTTTCTTTTAGAATCTTTGAATTCCATTACATCAAACATGTTAACAATTTTTATTTTTTATTTTTGGCAAATCCAATTTAGATCTCACATAACATGAATTCAATAATAATGCACAGGAGTTTTTTTTTTTTTTTCTTTCTTTCTTTTTTTTTTTTTTTTTAGATACTCTGCATAGTCACTCTTTTCCGTCGCATACACAAACCAACAAAGCATCAATGACTGTTTTATTTTGTAATTCTGACTACCGTTTCCAAATGTAACCTAATATCACTATATTTAATAATTATGTTAACAAGTGAGATTTGGAATATATCACATCTCAGATTCATAATAAAAAAATCATTTCTATTCTAAATACATAACACTTAGCACAAATATCTGCAAAAGCAATAGGTATTATCAACATCATTGTCTATAATCTGTTTTTTTTTTTTTTTTTTTTTTTTTTTTTTTTTTTTTGCTTTTAGAAGTTTCATTTTATGCAATTATTTACCTGCTTATCTGAAGACTTGATTATACATCACTCCTATCTATTGCTTGTGTTGCTATATATTAGATATTAAAGGGGTAATATCTGTCTGATTAAGTTTATTGTATTTTAACGCAAGCCTGTAAAAAAATGTCAACTTAACGAGCACAGCCAGACTATACCTCATGCAAAATGCAATACATTTGCATTCACCATTTACATAAATAAAAGTTTATCATTATCATTTATCATTTAGCTCATATCCCCGTTTTCATTCCCAATTTGACTATGTCTCTGTCTGTTTGTCTATCTGTATGTCTGTCTTTCTATATGTGTCTGTACTCTCGTTCTCCCTCTCACTCTCTTTCTCCCTTTTTCCCTCCCTCCCAGCCCTTCTCTCCCCTACAAGCAATCCCAGAAGCACAACGCAAACATGACAACGAAGAAGAAAAACGGACTCGCGCCGCCCTGCAAATCTCTGCCGACAAATCTCTGTACCTCCAGCAGAGCTCCCAACGCCATTGCAGACCGACTGAATCACCGCTAGGCGCTCGGATAAGGTCTAGCGCTCCGCTCGTTTGCCAAGGTGTCGCTACGGAGGGATCGCTACGGAAAATTAGCTACAGAGGAATCGCTATGGAGGAATCGCTACGGAGGAATCGCTACGGAAAATTCGCCACGGAGGAATCGCTACGGAAAATTCGCTACGGATCAGCCGTCGTGGCTGATCCGTAGCGAATTTTCCTCCGGATCAACCGCCGCGGAGGAATCGTAGAGTCTCTTCCTTCAAGGGGAAGGAGGATCACTCCGTCAGTGTACTTTTCTGCAAGTGCGCGAAGGGCAGAGAGAGTAGAGCGCCAAGTTTTAGACGGAGTAATCCAAGAGGACTTTGGACTGAGCTGTACTGATGATGTCCTCTTTGTCTTCCCCTCTTTCACACACACACACACACACACACACACACACACACACACACACACACACACACACACACACACACACACACACACACACACACACACACACACACACCTTATTCATACAAATTCTTTTTGGATATGACACTGAATCGGATATCCATGGGAACGTCATTTAACTCAAAGATCGACAGATATACTTATTGTTATCACTATTGGATCTCGGGAGCTGAAATATTTATAACCCAAGAAGCGGTAAGATTTTTTTTCTTTTACATCCCTCTTTCTTTCTTTTTAAAAGGAAAAGAAAATGCATATTGTCAGCCCAGCGACCGGGACTGCCATAAAGATCATCTTGAGTAGTTGCACTCCAGAAAATATTATTTCTGATGCAGAAGAAAAGGGATTCTTAAGATTGGATATCGCTGTCGCCGAAGATCTTTGCGCTTCTTGGCTTTGGCTTTGCGCCGTGGGAAAAGAATCTTTTTCTTGCTTTTTATTCTATGTATTTTTTTTTCAAATTATATTCTTTCTATTTGAAAATAAGTTTAACTCTTAGAAAGTTGGAGCTAGCATAAGTTAAAAACACACACATGTAAAGGGAAAAATAGGAGCCCCACCAAAAATAGAAGAAAAAACAACAATATAAAAATAAGCAATAGATATATAGATAGATATATAAATACAAAATAAAACAACAGACAACAGAAGCAACAAAACCGACAACGACAACAGCAACGGAGTGCAAACGCGAGGAGCGAAGGCCTCCCGGCGCGGCGCCTCTCCCGGTGTGGTCTCGGAGCCGGAATTCACGTATCACCGCACTCGCGCCGGTGTGGACCATCGGACACACCCTGCATCCTTATAAAGGGTAAATTATACAGGATGTGGCTCATCGCGGCTCTACCGGTGTCCTAATGACGAGCGGCTGAAGCCATCGGCCACCTGCGATCTCCAACTCAACCTGGCGTCGCTGTTTGGTTCTTGCGGCCTTTGTGTTCTTGTTGTTGTTGGTGACGCTGTTGTTGCTGTTGGTGGTGGTGGTGTTGATTTTGTTGTTGGTGGTGGTGTTGATTTTGTTGTTGGTGGTGGTGTTCATTTTGTTGTTGGTGGTGGTGGTGTTGATTTTGTTGTTGTTCCTAGTGGTGGTGGTGCTATTACTGGAGGTGGTGATGATGGTGTTGTTTTTGCGTTGATGTTCTTATTACTGTTCAGGTGGAAGTGGTGATGGTGAAAGTGTTGTTGTTGGAGTTGTGAGTGATGTTATTTTGTTGGTGATACTGTCACTTTTCTCGTGGATGGTGGTGGTGATAACAACAATAAATTGTTGTTGGTGATGGTGCTGTCTCTGCAGATAGTGTTGTGTTATGTGTGTGTGGAGATAATATTGATGATTGTGCTAATGTTATTTAATATTGTTGGTGATGGTAGTCGTGGTGGTGATAGTTGCTGTTACTTGTGTTCAAATTTTGTTTCTATTGCTTTCGTGTTCCCTTTAAAGCATCTGTGAGTTGCTGCTTCTATTTTCTGTTGCTAGGCAGGCCCGGTTTTCCTAATTATGTTTTATGCTTTCCTTAAGTCTTTTGTTAAGATTACGTTTGTCCACAAGTGGTAAGTCGTTCAAGGTCTACGAACCTCAGTTTTTCTTTGCATCTATGCAGATATATGCGACCGGCAGCCGGTGCTGTACCTAACCTCCTTTCTTGCTTGTTTCTGCCGAGTAACTCTCCTGCAGCTCTTAACAGCTCGGCGGCGCCACCCATTGTGTAGTCAAATGACGCCCATTGTGAGGGTTATTCAGGTCGACAGCCGACCCGCCGCGCGCTCGTGATCGCCATTGGCACATCGAGGCAACGGCGGAACATCATTGCCACATTATCACCAATATCGCGTCACTTCGAGACCCTTTCCAGAGCGACACGCGGAGACGAAGACATTACCATTAGAGAGTCGTAACATCTATATTGGACGTGAGATATGTAGGCCACATGAGACGGGAGAGATGCATCGTCACTGTTAGATTAGAGGGATGTACAGCTGTGTCACTTTTGATGGAGTCGTCATTTAGATAAGGGATCTGTAAGATAGCGAGATGTACTTTTATACTGAATTAGGAAGATATAACAATGTGGATGTACTCTTATTTTGAATTAGAACGTCGTAGCAATAGAAAGATGTACTTTTCGCATTAGATTAGAGGGATGCACTCTCGCCTGCCCTTTTCACAAAAGTTACTGGAAATGAAATTAGATTTATTTTCATTTGCTTCTGTGTCTGTTTTGTAAATGACAACTGCTTTTATAATCATCTTAGATAAAAACAAAAACAGAAACATGACTTCCTTTGCATTAGAAACAAACTCAAATGTTTCTATTCAATGATATCCCTGTCTTAGAAGTAAAATGAATCGCAACTTTGTTTTTTATTAGAAACGTAATACGTAAAGTATGTTGGGTTTTTGTTTCTGTCTTAGAACTGGAATGAAAGGAAGCTCACTTCTCCTTCCCTATCTTTCTGTCTAAGAAATGAAACGAAACGAAATTCATTTGTATTTGCTTGTTACCTTCTCAAAAACAAAAACAAAAATCAATATATGACACGATTTGATTCAATTACTTTCACGAAAACGAAACTTATGTGTGTGTACTTTTCTACTTGCTTTTGCGGCTGTCGTCTATGCAAAACGGAATCTAACCTCAGAACCGATAATAAACTTGCTTCAATTTCTGGCTTTCAATTGCTGGCTTGCATTTGTACCAAAGATATCTGCAACTTCTTTCAAAATCTGCCTGCAGGATATTTACATTCTACATGGTAATGTAACCCTTCATATGAATAAGCACACAGGGGATAAGGACGTAAAAAGAAGTATGTTCGAAGATAAACAATATAAACTTCAAACGCGTTTTAAGAGTTATAGTGAATGAGAAAGAAAGAAAGAGAGAGAGAGAGAGAGAGAGAGAGAGAGAGAGAGAGAGAGAGAGAGAGAGAGAGAGAGAGAGAGAGAGAGAGAGAGAGAGAGAGAGAGAGAGAGAGAGAGAGAGAGAGAGAGAGAGAGAGAGAGAATGTTGATAAAAATATAAAAAAAATGAATAATAATAGTAACGATGCAATTATAATAATAATGATAACAATAATAAAAATTAATTCTAGTAATGATAATAATAACGACAATGAAAACCATAATATCTATAATTATAATAACAATAACAATGATAACGATAATAGTAGTAATAATAATGCATATAATAATAATAACAACAATAATTATGATGATAATCATAATAATAATAGCAACAATGATAATAAAAAAAACAATAACAACAACAACAACAATAAAGATACAATTGATAATAAACCCACTAATAACAAAACCAGCACCATTGCAGCGCCAGCAACACGTCTACCAATCAGAAAAAAAGGAAAGACCCGACGAGAGGCGAGGCCACGGCGCTTACCACCTGTCGCAGCACGTCGTCGGGTACGTTTCTGGGATTGTCGCAAAGGGCGCGCGCCGACGAATGCGAGAAGATGATGGGTGCTTGCGTGGCGGCGAGGGTGTCCCGCATCGTCTGCGTCGACACGTGAGACAGGTCCACCATCATCCCCAGGCGGTTCATCTCCTGCACGACTTTCTGCGGATGGAGAGGAAGAGGGAGAGGGGGTGAGTGCGAGGGGGGATGAGCGGCTGGGTTGACTTCGGTTTTGGGTTGTCTATTGGTTATCCTTTATTGTTGGCTTTTGTAGTAGGGGAAATAAAAAGAAAAAAGGGGGAAAAAAAAAAATATATATATATGTGTGTGTGTGTGTTTGTGTGT
>BOPN01001513.1:135902-138402 GCA_017312705.2 Penaeus japonicus
ACAACAAGATATTAGTAATGATAATACAAATAATGACGATAATGATAATGATAATAAGTATGGTTACCATCATCATTTCTCTTATCACTAATATCATTATCATTGATATCTACGCAATCATAAAACTATTAATTCAAATTCAGAAAATCTCATTAAAACACGTGAGATAGCTTCTCCTCATCACTATATCATTAACGTTATCATATTATATCAAGAATATATATATTTTTTCTCATTTCAGTTAAAAAAGATATCTAAATAACGTTAGGGAAATACATGCCTATATCCATCTATCTATCGGTCTATCTATATGTCTATCGTTATATCCATATCTCTCGCTCTCTCCATCTATCTCCCGCTCTCTTCATCTCTCTCTCTCTCTCTCTCTCCATCTATCTCTCGCTCTATCCATCTGTGTATCGGTCTATCCATCTATCTCTCGCCCTATCCATCTGTCTATCGGTCTTTCCATATATCTCTCGATCTATCCATATATCTCTCGGTCTATCCATTTATCTCTCGGTCAATCCACCTATCTCTCGCTCTCTCCATCTATCTCTCGCTCTATCTATCTGTCTATCGGTCTTTCCATATATCTCTCGATCTATACATATATCTCTCGGTCTATCTATTTATCTCTCGGTCAATCCATCTATCTCTCGCTCTATCCATCTATCTTTCGGTATATCCATCTGTCTATCGGTCTATCCGTATATCTCTCTCTCTATCCATCTGTCTCTCGCTCTATCTATCTATCAACCTGTCTAGCTATCAATGTATCTATCAATCTACATATTCATCCCCCTCTCTGTCTGTCTATCTGAGAGAGAGAGAGAAGAGAGAGAGAGCGAGAGAGGGAGGAAGAGAGAGAGAGAGAGAGAGAGAGAGAGAGAGAGAGAGAGAGAGAGAGAGAGAGAGAGAGAGAGAGAGAGAGAGAGAGAGAGAGAGAGAGAGAGAGAGAGAGAGAGAGAGAGAGAGAGAGAGAGAGAGAGAGAGACAAAGACCGAAACAAAGAGAGACGGAGAGAGATAGAGACAGCGGGATATATACAACAAGAAACAGACAAACAAAAAGACAGATACACAGAAACATAGACAGATATAGAGAGAACACAAAAAAGATATCAAGAGGAAGAGAAGGTGGGGGAGGGGGGGGGGGGGGGGAACCAGAGGTTGGAGAGGCTTCCCTTCACGCCTCATTCAACACCATTACTGTTATTAAATTTTGTGGGTTAATTGCGTAAGTTATTGTCCTCCGGACCCTCTTTTCTACCCGTCATTTACTCTCACGTCTGTGTGTGCCGCCTGACCTTCTCTTGAAATAGATCTGATTTTTTCTTAATCCTTTTTTTTTCCTTTTTTTCCTTTTTTTTAGAATTTCTTTTTTCTTGATTTTTGTATTGTTTGGATTCTTTCTTTTTCTGTGTCTCTCTTTTTGTGGTCTCTGATTCTCTGTTTATCTGTCTGTCTCTCCCTCTCTCTGTCTATTTTTCTATTGTCTCCCCTTTCTCTCTCTATACATCTCTCTTGTTTCCAAGTTTCTTTCTCTACTTCTCTCCTGCCTGCCCCCACCCCATCTCTCTCTATCTCTAATCTCTTTCTCTCTCTCTCTATTGATAAATCTATCTCTATCTATCTATCTATTTCCCCCCTCCCCTCTCCCTATTTCTCACTTTCCATTGTTTTTTCACAATCTCTCTCCTTTTCCTAGTCTCCTACTTTTTAAACTGCTGAAACATTTAAAGTGATAGATAGATAGATAGATAGATAGATAGATAGGTAGATAGACAGATATACATAGAGACAAACAGAGAGGAGAGTCAGTTATATATATATATATATATATATATATATATATATATATATATATATATAAGGGAGTCAGAATAAAATACATAGATAATGAAAGTTGAAATAGGAAAGAGATTGGATAGAATCAACAGCAGCAAAGAGTATAATAAAGAGAGAAGAAGAACAAGAAGAAGAAATAAAACACCAGAAAAAATAAGCCCAGCCTGGCCTCCGAAATGAGAACGACCCCACACGAGCAATCATCCAGGCATCCCTTCGGCCCTCCCCTCCCCTTCTCCCTCTTCTCTCCCCTCTCTCTATCTTCACCTTCTCTCCCCCTTCACCTTCCTTTCTCTTCTCTCAATCTGTCTTCACCTTCTCTCCTCCTTCTCTCTGTCTTCACCTTCCTTTCTCTTCTCTCAATCTGTCTTCAACTTCTCTCCTCCTTCCCTCCCTTTGACTTCTCCCTTCTCTTTGTCTTCACCTTCTCTCATTCTTCCCTCTCTTTGACTTCTCCCTTCTCTCTGTCTTCACCTTCTCTCATCCTTCCCTCTCTTTGACTTCTCCCTTCTCTCTGTCTTCACCTTCTCTCCCCCTTCACCTTCCTTTCTCTTCTCTCAATCTGTCTTCACCTTCTCTCCTCCTTCCCTCCCTTTGACTTCTCCCTTCTCTCTGTCTTCACCTTTCCTTATCCTTCCCTCTCTTTGACT
>BOPN01001513.1:208007-210507 GCA_017312705.2 Penaeus japonicus
CATCGAGTGGCGGCCTTGGTCAGTGACTGATCGTGGAATGTGATAGGGACGTAGTAGTAGTAGTAGTAGTAAATAGTAATAGTAGTAGTGGTAGTTTTTTTTTTTAGTTTTTTTTACTTGTAGTTTTCGTTGTAATGATAGTAGTTCGTTACTGTTGCTGTTGAAATGATAGATTGGTGGTAACTGTATTAATTATTGTTATAACTAATAGTAGTAGTAATAGTAGTATTAACTGTTGTGCTATTAATTGAGTACGGCTTTCAGTAACGGCAGTGGCATTAATGACATCAGTGACATAAGTCTAGTAATAACGTGATAGTAAGAATAACAATCACATCTTTCAGTAATTACCAATCAACAACCATAATTCCGCATCACTTAATAGTCATTAGTCATATCTACGAAAAGCAACTAGCCACTTAGCCACCATTTCAGTCAGTACTTACAACAGGTGCTTCGAGTCACCTTGGTTGGCAGTGCTAGTCATCTAAGTTCTCTGCCATTGCATTTCAAAATGTGTGTCAGTCGTGCCTCAGTTGCACCAGCAGAAGAGGTGATTGAAGTTATTTTTGGTGCAAATGACTGAGTCCTGAGTCAATGGGGGGACTTGAGTTTTATATGTATTCGGAAGGTGAGCTTCTATTTGAATCATTGCTATCATTGATATTGTTGTTATTGTTGTTATTATTATAGATGTTATTACTTTTGTTTTGTTACTATTATCATCATCATTCCCATTATCATCATTATGATTATTATTAACCGTATAATTATTATTATTATTATTATTGTTATTATTATTATTATTATTATTATTATTGTTATTATTATTATTATTATTATTATTATTGTTATTATTATTATTATTATTATTATTATTATTATCATTATTATTATCACCATGATAATTGTTATTGTTATTATTGTTACTATTACTACTACTACTATTACTACTACTACTACAGCTACTATTACTACTACTATTACTCTGCAGCCTTTGTTCTTTTTGTTGCAACGATGCATTGCGTTTCCAGAATGGCATTCCGGCGAAGGAGCTCCAGGGGAAGTTGCGGTTAGTTGTGTTCTCGAAATAAAAGGAGAAACGATAAATAGCATTATGTGGTTTCGCCAAACACGATAATGATAAGAGAAGGAAAGAGTCACGTGATGCCAATCCTAGCTCAATGACTTCTGTGCCTGACGTCACCACCCACACGCCGCCCACACACTTCGAACACCGCCGTCTCTCTGCTTTCCAAAAACACCTGTCGCTGTGCCGGTGTGTGCTCGCTCTTGTGCTCTTGTCCTACACACACACGCACGCACACGCATAGGCACAGGCACACCCACAGACACAGACACGCATACACACACACTCACACACACACACACAGCACGCTCACAAATACAAACAAACACACACACACACACAGCTCCCCGCCCACACACAATCATTTATCCGGTAATTCACTCTACACAAACTACACTAGCTTTCACCTTAGATATGTTCCCCTTCCTTCACCCTTCACCCTCCCCCCCCCTTCCCCCCTTCCCCCCTCCCCCCTCCCCCCTCTTTCCCCTCACCCTAAAGCGCACAATTGAACAAGAATGTTAATGGTATTCTAACCTAATTCTAGATCCAGCACTTGAGTATTTTTGGAATTAATCTAATTTTTTTCTCTTTTCTTCCCTCCAGGTAAGAGGCAACCCCGCTGCCCCCCCCCCCCCCCCCCGCCCGACCGCCCCCCCTTTGGCCGTGACCGAATGATACTTGGTGGTAAGTAATTCCCTCCCCCCCTCCCCCCTCCCCCTTCCCCCTTCCCCTCGCTCACCCCCCTCCCGTTATCTCCCCCCCCCTACCTCCTCTCCCCCTCACTCACGCATTTTGCTTTGAGATATATGTGTGTGTGTGTGTGTGTGTGTGTGTGTGTGTGTATGTGTATGTGTATGTGTATGTAGACAGACAAACAGATAGAGATACACACACACATACACACACACACACACACACACACACACACACGTATATATATATATATATATATATATATATATATATATATATATATATATATATATATATATATATATATATATATATTTCTCAAAGCAAAATGCGCGAGCGATATATAGAAAGATGGAGATAGAAAGATAAAGATAAAAACAGATAGAAAGAAAGAGATAGAGTAAGAAAGAGATTGAGAGAGAGATAGAGAAAGAGATAGAGAAAGAGATAGAGAAAGAGAGAGAGAAAGAGAGAGAGAAAGAGAAAGAGAGAGAGAGAGATAGAGAAAGAGAGAGAGAGAGAAAGAGAAAGAGAAAGAGAGAGAGAGAGAAAGAGAAAGAGAAAGAGAGAGAGAGGCGCGCGGCAACCCAAGCCAAGCCAAGCCGGTAATGCACACGCGGCCTCGAAGCCTTTATTTATCTAACGACATTTATCGTTGAGCATTTTTGTTAATTGTGGAAGTTCCTCGGCCGCTTCCGGTGGCGCCGAGTGTCC
>BOPN01001513.1:215507-218007 GCA_017312705.2 Penaeus japonicus
CACCCTTCCCTTCCTCCTTCGCCCCTCACTTCCCTCTCCCCTCTCCCCCCCCTTCCCTTTTCCCTTCCCCCTTCCCCTTTCTGCCTCCCCCCTTCCCCCTTCCCATCCCCCTTCCTCCTCCGCCCCTCAATTCCCTTCCCCCCTTCCCTTTCCCCATCCCCTTCCCCTTTCTGCCTCCCCTTTTCCCTTCCCCCTTCTGCCTCCCCCCCTTAACCACCCCATACAACCGCAAACATCCCTCGAGTAGTTTATACTTAATCAGCCAATTTATATGAGGAAGAAGTACAATGTTGCGTGTTGCTTGTCCTTGGGGAATGTGAGGAGGATGCAGCTGTGTTGTCTTCTTCTTCCTTTTCTCTCTTTTCTTCCTTTTTTTTTCTTCTTCCTCTTCACCTTCTTCTTTTCCATTTTTCTATTTCTTCCTCTTCTTTTCCTCTTTTTTTCTTCTTCCTCTTCTTCTTTTTCTTCTTCTTCTTCTTCTTATTATTATTATTATTATCATTATTATTATTATTATCCGTTTTCTTCTTCTTATTTGTCTCCTTCTTATTCTCTATCCCTATTCCTTTCTCCTTTCTCCTCCTTCTTCGTCTTGGCCTCTCATTTCCTTTCTCAAAATGGAGGACGAACTTAATAGATGTTTTTGGACGATGTTATTGTTGTTATTTCCACAGTCAGCTGTTATTTCTTACTCGCATTTTCGTATCCTTGTCAGTAGAGCCGATCAGTTAACGACTAATATTATTGTGTCACTGCCATTATTCCTGTTGTTGGTGTTGCTACTGCTATAGGACGACCGGAGATTATTACAATTAATATTACAATTAATATTACAATCACATTTATGCTTGCTGTTAAGAGATAACACCTCTGAGTTGGGGTCACTCCTATTCCGATTGATTTTTTCTTTTTTTTTCTTTATCTGAAGTGAAAACAGGCACGTGTTGTGAGCGATATGCTTTAAAGACAGCCCCGATCGCGTTGAAAGTTGCAATACTGCAGAGAAGTCGCTGTGCAATGCAATCGAGAAAGAGGTGAATGTTGTATGTCCGGGCGGGGTTGGTCTGAACCGTGTGAATAGAAGACATGAACTGGATCTTTGTTCAAGGAGGAAGGAAGACGGAGGAGAAAGATGGAGGAAGGAAGAGGGAGGAGAAAGAAGGAGGAGGGAGGAAGGAAGACGGAGGAGAAAGAAGGAGGAAGGAAGAAGGAAGAAGGGAGAGGTGGGGGGAAAGGAGAACTGAGGGAAGAGAGGAAGGAGGGAGGTAGAGAAAGATGCAGTGACAGAGGGAAGAAGTGAGGGAGAGAAGGAAGGAGGGAGGGAGGGAGGGAGGGAGGGAGGGAGGGAGGGAGGGGGGGGGGGGAGAATAAGAAGCGAAATTGAAGAGAGAGAGAGAGAGAGAGAATGAGAGAGAAACAAGTAGATCTACAACAAAAATATGAAACAGACGAAACCTGACACGAAACAATAAAAAAAAAAAAAAACGAATAAAAGGAACGAAGCAAAAAGCAGTGAAAGCAAAGGCAGGAGCGAGGATGAACTGGTCGACCGTGAGAGTGACAAGACACACACACTTTATGGCTGGCTGTCCGTGTGTCTGTTTGTTCCTGTGTCTGATTGTCTGCTTGTCTATGGATGTTCCCCGACCAGGCGTCGAGGGAGGGGAGGGATGAGGGGGGGAGGGAGAGGAGGGGCGGGGGGAGTTGGGAGGAGGGACGGAAGGGGAAAGAGTGAAGGTGGGAAGAGGATAGGTGAAGGGGAACAGAGAGGGAAGAATAGGGAGAGGGAGAAGGTGAAGGTGAAGGGGGGAGGGGAGAGGAGATAACTAAGGAAGCAGAGGATAGAAGGAGAAGGAAGGGAGAGAGAAGTGGAGGGAAGAAGGGGAGGGAAGAGGGATGTGTAGGTGTGGGGGGTGGGGGGTAGTGGTCAGGCAGGTGGCATTTATTTCGTGGGGAGAAGGGCAGGGAAGGGAAGATGTCGCATTTGTTGTTGTTTTTGTTGGATGTCGGTGTCCTTGTGGCTGTATGTAGGGTGGGGTGTGGAGGGGTGGGGGGTTACTGTTTTTATTTGCTGTTCTTGTTCTAACTGATATTGTCTTTGTTCGTGTTGTTCTTCATGTTGTTTTTGTCAGTTGATATTGGTTGATGATGCTCTTATTTGTTCTTTCAGATACTGTCCTTGTTATTCTTGCTGTATTTGTTACTGTTTTTGTCATATTTGCTGCTTCTCCCACTTCTGCCAATCTATTCCTTTGTTGGTGTTGTTGTTATTTGCTATAAAAACAGCATTAAAGAGAATGATTTTGCAAAAAAAAGGAAATGGGGATGGGAGGGGGGGGGGGGAAAGATGAAAGGAAAGGGGGTATGGGGAGGGGGGGGGGAGGGGAGAGGAGGGGATTACGGGAGAAGCGAGGGAGGAAGAAGATGATGAATGGGGAGAGGAAGAAGAAGCGGAGGACGGGAGGGTGAGCGGAGATGGGGAAGATTAAAGGGGAAGGGG
>BOPN01001513.1:268007-273007 GCA_017312705.2 Penaeus japonicus
TTTTGGGTGAGCGAAGGGGAGAAGAGAGGAAAACGAGAAACCAGACAGGTAGAGAAGAGGGAAGGGAGAGGGAGGAAGAGAAAGGTAAAAAAAAAAAAAAGGAGAGAGAGAGAGAGAGAGAGAGAGAGAGAGAGAGAGAGAGAGAGAGAGAGAGAGAGAGAGAGAGAGAAAGGAAACGGGGTGCACAGTCGTCGAAATCCCGTGACCCCGAGCCTTGTATCTTGACAGAGTGAAGGCATACATGTTTAGGCAACAGGGGGGGGGGGGGGAGGCGTGAGGGGAGCATTGTCCATGTATATTTTATACAAATGTGTACGCGTGCCTTTAGGGAGAGAGGGGAGAGAAAGGAGAGATGAAAGACAAGTAATGGAAGAGGGAGAGATAGAGAGACGAGGAAGGGTGGGTGGGTAGGACAGGGAGAGGGAGAAGGAGAGTGAGAAGGATAAGAAGGAGAGGGAGTGAGTAACAAGGAAGGATTTCGAAAGGATATTCTTTTTCTGCTTGCTACCCTTCCTCTCGCCTTCCCTTTCTACCCTTCTTTCCTACTTTCATATCTACCTCCTATCTTTCCTCTCTCCCTCCTTTTCTTCTCTTCTCCTCCCCCTCCCTTTCCCCTCATATCCCTCTCTTCTCCTCCCCCCTTTCCCCTCATCTCCCTCTCTTCTCCTCCCCCCCTTTCCCTCTCTTCTCCTCCCCCCCTTTCCCCTCATCTCCCTCTCTTCTCCTCCCCCCTTTCCCCTCATCTCCCTCTCTTCTCCTCCCCCCCTTTCCCCTCATCTCCCTCTCTTCTCCTCCCCCCCTTTCCCTCTCATCTCCCTCTCTTCTCCTCCCCCCCTTTCCCCTCATCTCCCTCTTCTCCTCCCCCCCTTTCCCCTCATCTCCCTCTCTTCTCCCCTTCCCTCCTCTCCCTTCCTCCCCCTCCTCCCTACCCCCTTCCCTCTTCTCCCTTCCTCCCCCTCCTCGCCCTTCCACCTCCCTCCCCCTCCCCCTCTCTTCTCCTCCCCTCCTTTCCCCTCATCTCCCTCTCTTCTCCTCCCCCCCCCCCCTTTCCCCTCATCTTCTCCCCTCACGGCGCGGCGTCTCCTTCTCGTACCCTTTGACCTCCGCCAATGCTATTACACTGATTACTGAGGTTGGGTAATTAAGTACAGCTGAGTGAGGGAGCCATTGAAGGCGGTGAGGGGATGGAGGGGGAGAGAAGGAAGAGGAAGAGGAAGAAGAGAGAGAGAGAGAGGAGGGGTTATGAGGGATGAGGGATACGAGAAGGACGAGGAAGAGGAAGAAGAGGGATTTTGTGAGGAATGAGGGGTGAGAGAAGGGAGGTGAGCAGTGAGGGATTAAGGAGAACAAAGTCAGACAAACGGGAGATGGGGAAGAGGAAGTGAAGGAAGAGGAAGTGGAAGAGGAAGAGGATTAGGACTAGGGTTCCCGTCCTACTTCCCCTACCCTCCTCCTTCCTCCCTACTTTTATCCCTCCCCTCCCCTTCCTATTCCTCCTATCACCCCCCCCCACCACACACACTCTCTCCCCCTCCCCCTCTCCCTCTCCCTCTCCCTCTCCCTCTCCCTCTCCCTCTCCCTCTTCCTCTCCCTCCCTCTCTCTCGTTAATACAGCTTTGAAAATGCCTTCTGCCAGCAGTGTCTCCACTCCTCCCAGTTATCCTGCCCCGCGAATGACCGTTGGCCGCGAGCTAACTGCCTCGTTTGCCGGCCGTTTCTAACGAGGTCTTTATGGATTTTTAAGGAAGGGATTTACTTTAGGGGGTCGAGGGCCTTTTTTTTAGGGGGGGAGTAAGATCTGTAAGATTTGTTTCTTCTTTTTTTTTAGATTTATTTTTTCTTTTCCTTTTTTTTTTTTTTGGGGGGGTGGATTTGTTTTTTTTATTTTTTATTTTTTTTGGTGTTGTTACCTTGTTTATTTAGGTGCGTAGTGGAGTAGATGGAGTGAATTGAGTAAGTGTCCGACTCAATTCGAGTCACATCCTCTTACTCATAATTCAAACTCGCAAATGCACACTCACTCGCAGCTCGCAACTCACGAATCCACGTCTATTTCCCCAACTCTAAAACTCACTCATCGACTCATTCCTTACTCATTCATTCGACTCGCCGCGCAAATCCTTACTCTCGCACGCAACTCTCGCACGCAATGAAGGCCTCACTCATTGCCCAACTGCTTACCCATTCACTCGAAATCCACGTGCACTCGGCGACTCACTCACCCACTCGCCATCACCACCAGCCGTTCGCACGCCGCCTCTGAAACTAGGGCTTAATGGCCACTACAACGCTCTGCTTGTTTATTATTAGCAATTAACAACGAGAGCGTAATAGTAAGCGAAGCGGTGGTGGGTTGGAGGGGTGGGGGGAGGGTAAGGAGATCAGGAGGGAAGGCTTAGGAAGGTCCTCTCCCTACCCTCCTCCTCCCTCCTCCACCTCGTCCTTTCCTCTCCCCTTACCTTCCTCCTCCTCCCTTCCTCCCTCTCCCCTTCTCCTTCCTTACCCCCTCCCTTCCTTCGCCTCCTTCCCTAGCATATCCCCCCCCACCCTCCCCCTCACCTCACCCATTCATGTTGAGGACGTGTTTAAGGATTAGGTGGGATTGCGTCGCCTCTTGCCACCGATGGAGGGGCTTGTTGCAATGCCTGATTTGGGCGTTGTTGCCTCGTGCCTCTCTCTCTCTTCGGTCCTCTCTCGCTCGCTCGTTCGCTCGGTCTTTTTCTCTCTCTCCCTCCCTCGCTCTCTCGCATGCTCGCTCTTTCTCTCACTCTCTTTCTTTCGCTTTCTCTCTCTCTCTCCCTCCCGCTCTCCCTTTCCCTCTTTCCCTCCCTCACGCTCATTCTCATTCTCTCCCCACATTCCTCCTACTCTCACTCACACGCATTGTCCCTGCCTTCCCCTCTCTCTCTCTCTCTCCCTCTCTCCCTCTCTCCCTCTCCCTCTCCCCTCCCTGTTTCGCAATCTCCATAAATTCATATCACTTTTAACTATCTATAATTCAAAGTCTTCTGCGCAGTACTCGAGTTTTATTGCTCGTTGGGAAGGGATTCTGCAATTATGACTTCGGCTTCAATTTGCTGCCAAACTAAATTTTGTGGAATTGGATTTTTTTTTTTTTTTTGAAGTTTGTGATTTTTTTTTTGGGGGGGGTATTTTTTTTATTTTTTTTTAAAGCATGGGAGTCATTGGTGTTTTAGAATTTGTGAAAGTTTTTTTTTGTGTGTTATGTTTGTTCTTATGATTACTACTGTTGCTATCTTTGCTAGCGATATTATTTGTATTGTTATAGTTGATATAAAAATAAATACTGTTATCATTGTTATTTTGTTTTTTGTTGTTTTTTTGCAAGAAATGGAGTCCGTTTCCCTTCTCTTCCCTCTCGAGCCTCCCCTCCGCTCTCTAATCACTCGCCCTATAATGCCATATCCCCTTTTCATCATTCCCAGGGCATCGCTTCCTCTCTCGCTCTCCTCCCTCCCCCTTTATCCCCCTCCTCTTCCTCCTCCTCCCCCTCCTCCTCTCCCATTCCTAGGGTCACCTCCCTCTCCCCTGGTGCCACTCCCCTCTCCCTCCCCTCCCCTATGCCCTTCTCTTCTCACATCCCCTATCACACTCTCCGCCCTATATCCTCCTTTCTCCCTCCCCCTTCCCTTCTGTCCATCTCCCTACGCCATTCTCCCTCCCTTCCCATATCCCTACCCCCCCTCTCTCTCTCTATCTTTCTCTCATACTCACTATCACTCTCACTCATACTCATACTCATTTCTTGCATAAATCCCTTTTTGCTTGTGTTTTCCTTTTAGTTTTTTTTTTCTTTTTCTTTGCCCCTTATTCTTGTTGTTATTTTCCTTGTCTTTGAATTGGTCCTTTTATCATCTTTACTCTTTCTTGTCATCGACCTTATGTTTTATTTTTTATTTTTCTTCCTTGATTTCTTTTTTTATCCACTGCATATCTCTTTATTCTTTACTTCGGATTGTGATAATAATGGTGATGATGACAATGCCAAAGATAATGATAATCCTGATAATGCTGCTGCTGATAATGATAATATAATATGATAATAATAGCAGCACTTGTATTCTACTCCTGCTAATGATAGTGGTGATGATGCTAATGATACTAATTGTAATGGTAGCAATGATACTGATAACAACGTCGTAATAGCTATCACCATTATCATCATCAGAATAAGCATCTCAATCATCATCATCATCATTAGCGCCACCAATCCTGGAAAGGGCTGAGTACCTGTAGCCTCGTTTATTACAGTTCCCGAGGGCATCAGCTTCCCAATCTTGACCCCCCCCTCCTCCTCCTCCTCCTCTCCTCCTCCTCCTTCTTCTTCTTTCTGTTCCTGTTCCTTTTCCCCCTTCTCCTCCTCTTCTTCTTTCTTCTTCTCCTCCTCCTCCTTCTTCTTGTTCTTGTTCTTGTTCTTCTTCTTTCCCCTTCTTCTCCTCTTCTTTCTTCTTCTTGTTCTTGTTCTTCTCCTTCTACTTCCTCCTCTTCCTCTTCCTCCTCCACCCGTCCTTCCCCTCTCCCTCCCCTCCCTCCCTTTTATATACATCCCCCCCTTTACCCCCTCCCCTTAGCCTTTTTGTTTCCCCTTATCTCCCCTCCCCCTCCCCTCCCTTCCCCCTCACTCTCCATTCCCCAAAACAAACCTCTCATTTCCACGGGTCGACTCCCCCTCCCCCCACCTCTACCCCCTACGTGGGTTGCAAGGACTAGCAATTGCAGGGGACCGTCGGGGGGGGGGGAGTAGGGAGAGGGGCTCTGGGATTGGTAGAGGGAGAGGGGGGGAGGGGAGGGAAGGGGAGGGGTACACTGAACGGGTAGGGAAAGTGGAGAGGGACACGAGAGAGGGGATGAGAAGAGGAGGAGGACGAGGAGGAAGGGAAGGAAGAAGGGAAGGAGGGGGAGGAAGAGGAAGAAGAAGAAGAAGAATAAGAAGAAAAAGAAAAGAATATGAAGAAGAGAAAGAGGAAGAGGAGGGAGAG
>BOPN01001513.1:278007-280507 GCA_017312705.2 Penaeus japonicus
AGAGGAAGCGAGAGAGTCACCTAAACACACAAAACGACATGTTTCCCCCTCCTTCTTCCCCCCCCTCCCCTCCCCTCCCCCCTTCCATCCTTCCCTCCCCGTGCCATTTATTCGCGAGTTCGTCTGTTTGCTTAACCGGAAGGAACTTAAATAACAAACCTTATCTTATCTCTCTCCCTTTTAGTTCCTCTCATCTTACCCCCGCGGCGAAGAAAGGGAAAAGGAGGTGGCCAGTGTGACAAGTGTGATGCTGGCCATTTCTCTCTGTCTGTCTTTCTCTCTGTCTCTCTCTCTCTCTTTCTCTCTCTTTCTTTATCTCTCACTCTCTCTCTCTCTCTCTTTCTTTCTCTCTCTCTCTCTCTCTCTCTCTCTCTCTCTCTCTCTCTCTCTCTCTCTCTCTCTCTCTCTCTCTCTCTCTCTCTCTCTCTCTCTCTCGGTCCAGCCCGACACAGGGCAGGCATTTTCTATCCGAAAATAGCGTCTGAAGATGAAAAGAAAAATGAGAGCAAGAAGTTAAAAAGGATGATGGGGTCTTAAGAGCGAAAAGGACTATTTTTTCAGAGAGCATTATCCTTCACACGTGTAGTTAAAAAAGAGAAAGAGAAGAAGAGTCATGAAGAAGAAGAAGAAGAAACAGAAAAAGAAGTAGAAGAAAGAAACCACCTCATTATTGCAACAGCTCCCGGCCACACTTTGTGCCGGCGGTCTCTGAGGGAAGGCGGCTCGTGACCGGTAACTAATGCAGAGAGCGGCGGGCGTAGGGACCCTGTGTATAAGGTCTGTTATTGCGTGGGCGTCGAGGGATCGTTATGATAAAATGGCGCCTCGGTCATTAACGCTAGGCTTATCTAGCTCATTATCCCACCGGCACACTTTGGATATTGGTCGATTACTTGTTGCGTTAGGTTAGGTGATTAGGTTTGGGCTTTACGTGGGTGGTTATGGCGACGCGCGCGCTAACTCGTCACGGGAAGAGATTGGGGATGATTCTTCTCTCCTCTCTCTCCTCTCCCCTTTCATCACACCCTCTCCCGCCCCCCCCCCCATTTCATCACGATATTTTCCCCTTTCTTTTTTTCATCGCACTGCCCCCTCCCCCTCCCCATCTACCAAAAGGCGGGAATTTTATGATAAATTTTGGGCCGGCGGTCTCTCGGGTATGGGGTCGCCGATATAAAGGCTTTGTGTTTATTCCGTTTTTTTTGGATTTAAGAAAACTCTGGATATAAGGGAGTTTTATAGATTTATCCGCGTGGATGGTTTTAGGAAGAAAAAAAAACGTGGACATGATTTACCAGAAAGAATGACAGAAAGGGAAAGGAAAAGGGAAAGAGGAAGGGGGAAAGATAGGGAAAGGAAAAGGAAAAGGAAAAGGGGAAAGGGAAAAAAACGGGAATAAGAAAGCAGGGTTCATATCAAGCCAATGGCAAAGAGAGTGAAAGAAGAAGAAGAAGAGAGAGACGGTAAGAGAAAAGAGCAGACAATGAAGGGAATCAGAATGCACGGCTGTCCCTCAACATCGCAGTGACTAAACAGCTCCCGCCAGAAAGCAAGCCATCTGTATGCAGGCATGCAAGCAAGCAGGCAGGAAAACACGCCTCATTGTACGCCTTCCCTCGCCCCCCCCTCCCCTTACCCCTCCCCCCCAGCCCCTCCGTCATCTACACCTTGCCTCGGTCTCCCCCCTCCCCTTCCCCCTCCCTCCATCCCTCCCCAAAAGGCAAATGGGACCTCCCCCTTTCTTTCACCCCCCCCTCCATCTCTCATTCCCTCCCCCCCCTCTTTACACCTCAGAGCCTTCACTCCGCCCACTCTCCTCACTACACTTTTTTTTTTTCATTCCCTTCCTATCCCTCCTTTCCTCCCCAACCCCTTTATTTACTCTCCCCTTCCTCGTTCCCTCCCCCTTCCACTTTTCCTAATATTGCACACATCTTCCCCCTCTTTCCTCTACTCCCCACCCCCCCATTACCTCCTACCCTCCATCCCTCCCTCCCCAAATAACACTCTCCAGTTTACCGCTTCCATATTGGTCTTTCCCTCGTGTTTATTTATTTATTTATTTATTTATTCTCTAAGCGAGATGACTTCCCCTTGTGATGGCCTGCCTTATTTGGGTTCGTAGAGACGCACTTGAGATAAATGTACAGCCGGCGCTTCGATGTCCTTCTTTGGTATCCTGCGATGGTTTAGGATGGACGGACGGGAGGAGGAGGAGGGGGAGGAGGAGGAGGGGGAGGAGGAGTGGGAGGAGGAGGGGGTGAGGAGGGGGAGGAGGAGGAGGAGGAGAAAGGGGGGTGGGGGGGGGGGGGAGGAGGAGGGGGGGGGGGAGGGGGAGGGGGAGGAGGAGAAGGAGAAGTAGAAGAAGAAGAAGAAGAAGAAGAAGAAGAAGAAGTAGTAGAAGTAGAAGTAGAAGAGGAAAAGAAAAAGAAGATGATATTGATAGAGATGATTAAGAAGAAGAAGAAGAAAAAGGAAGAGGAAAATGAAGAAAGAAAGA
>BOPN01001514.1:15246-20246 GCA_017312705.2 Penaeus japonicus
GATAAGGTGAGGAACGATTGGAGAGATGAGTCAAGAAAGAGGTAAAGAATGGAGGGAGGTGAAGGATGAGGCAAGAGATGGTAGGGGGGAATGAAGAATAAGGTAAGGAATGGAGGGAGGGGGGGGGGAGGGTTAATGGTAGTGCGGATGCTTCCTCGCGACGCCGTAAAAGGAAACTTCCAAAGACGGCCAGACCGCGCGTGTCAGGTTATTTCTCTTACGCTCGGATTATTTGGCGACGACTTAGCTCTTCCGATGTGGTTGTCTTTCTGTACCGCAGGGTCCTGTTTGTTTCTCTGACTGTCTGCCCGCCCGCCTGGCTGTCTGTCTGACTTATTGTGAGTGTCTGTCTCTTTATTCAGCTGTTTCGTAAGTGATTGTCTCCCCTCTCCCTCCATACTTCCTTTCTCGCTTCCCCTCCTTTCGTTCTCCTGCCCCCCTTCCTCCCATTTCCACCATTCCCTCCCCTTTATCTGTTTCCCTCTCTTTCCTGTTTCTTTCTCTTCTCCAAGTCCTCCCTCTCTCTGGGCTCTTCCCCTCTTCCTCTCTCCCTAACTCCCCTCATCCAGTCTCTGCCCCTTCCCCTATTGCTCTCTCTTTCTTCCCAACGTATCCTCTCTTCCTTTCCCCTCCTCGTCCTCCTCCCCCCCCCTCTCTCTCTCTCTCTCTTCCACTCTCTCTCTCCCCCTCCCGTCCCCCCCCCTCTCCCTCTCTCCTCGTATCCCTCCACCAATGAGAACTAATGGCGCGCTTAGCTTTACGGTCGAGGCCAGTCCTTGCTGCGCCACCCAACGGGAGGGACAGGGAAGGAAAGCAGAGCGATTCCGGTGTGACTTTGCAGCGAATGCAACTGCGACATCGCCTTTCCGGGAAGCGGTCCACGGCCTACAGACTCTGTTTCACTTTGCCGCTAGATCGCTTCATCATTCGCGTGACTCGGGAGACTGTCATAAGCGTTCGTAATTGACAGTTACGAAGTATCCAAATATGGGAAAATATGGTTATTGCTGCTCTTGTGGTGTCGTTATTCATACCATTACGGTTCTCCTTATTCACTTTGAAATAATTTTAGATTCTTGGAATTCTGGGGAAAGGGAATGAAAAGCATGATGTTCAAATGGGATTTAACTACTTATGGGTAGAAAAAGGAGTGTGTGTGTAGTGGGGAGAGGGGGGCGGGGATTGACGCTAACTTCTACTGCGTAGAAAGTCGTCAATGTGTGTGTGTGTGTGTGTGTGTGTGTGTGTGTGTGTGTGTGTGTGTGTGTGTGTGTGTGTGTGTGTGTAGTGTCTATGCGTGTGTATGTGTATATCTACATACATACATACATACATACATACATATATATATATATATATATATATGTGTGTGTGTATATATATATAGAGAGAGATACATATGTATGTATGTATGTATGTATGTATATATATATATATATATATATATATATATATATATATATATATATATATATATATATATATATATACATGCATACATACATACATACATAAACACACATAAGCACACACACACACACACATCTACATATCGTATTCAGATTAGACAAAGCAAGATTATGAATAATTTGCGTCATTATCAACATGGAAATGAACCAGAAAAAATACATATGTATATTTAATCAACATTTACTCTTATTACCATATTTTTTCATTGCATAGGTTGAGACCAGGGCGCTAAGAGCACACTTCAATAAAATAACAAAATTCACCATAAGAATAATATTGATGTTATGCGTAATTATTTCACACTCAGTGACTGATAATTAATAACTACGAAATACCAATGAAAATAGCAAAAGCCACGACGAATATACTGTATATCAATTCACTATAATCAAGAGAACACCCGTAAATAACTTTACATCCCGATCAATACGTCAATCAGCTGTGACTTTAGCACAGCACGTCCCAGCGGCGGAATCCAATCACCGTTATCCCGGAGAGAGTAAACGACAGTGAAATTATCCCAGATCCACACTCGCAGTGACTGGCTGCTACTCACGACGGCGGGGGAGGAGGGAGGGGGGGAGGGAGGGGGAAGGGGGATGATGGGTGATGGGGGCGGGACAGAAGACAAGGACTCTGCGGTGTCGATATGGGCGGAGTAAATGGGTGTATGTGGATGTGTGTGTGTGTATGGTTGTGGTTGTATGTGGATGGATGTGTGTGTGTGTGTGTGTGTGTGTGTATGTGTGTATGTGTGTATGTGTATGTGTATGTGTGTGTGTGTGTGTGTGTGTGTGTGTGTGTGTGTGTGTGTGTGTGTGTGTGTGTGTGTGTGTGTGTGTGTGTGTGTGTGTGTGTGTGAGTGTGTGTGTGTGAGAAGAGGCTGGAGGAGGGCGGTTCAGAATCAAGTGATGTAGTATGATCTATGAATACGAGACGTTTCGGTGCGAGGGCGTAGACGCGATTCTGGTCCCGTTGATGGGCGGGCGCCTGCCTCCCTGCCGATAGAAGCACAGGGCATCGGGGGCGGGGGGGAGTTGTGAGGGGTGAATCGAAGCAAGAACGGGACATTGAAAAGAGCAAATTCACTTGCAAAATACAGTATGATTGAGAACATTCCCTCGATCTACAACATCTCTGAAACAGTTTCGCGGTCTACCAATCCCGGTCGACATGGCTAGAAGGTAACACCCACTCATGCCGTTTTTGGTTTTCGTCTCGTTTTTTATCTGTTTTTGCCTTAAAATGAAGATCAATTGCACGAGAAGAGGCGATAAATACGTGTAGATGCGAGTTATGTGTGTGGGACCACGTACGGAAGTTAGGCAAATAGATCTATTTTTGTTTGTATTCAAGTGCTAGTGTCTAAGCTGTCTCATGAAATCCGACATGAAGAGTCAGGAGCGAGTGGCGTTTTATGTGTGGCAGGCAGTTGCTCAACGTCTCTTTCCCTGTTAACATTCACGTGTTTATTACGTAGCCGCAAAACGCACTGTGTTACGCGGTCCGACATAAATTTGGCGAGCGGCGAGGACCACACGACCGCTACCAGCTCCCTTCGCCTCGCTCGGTCCCTCCCTTCGCCACAGTGAAAGTGTAATGTCACTCATCACGCCTCACAGACGTCGCGCTACTAAAACAACCACATGCTCTAACTGTTATACATGCTACCTGACATCTACCAATTGCGTTGTGTACTTCTCAGAACGAGGCGCATCCAGCGAGACAATTTCTTTGGCGACTTGAACATAGAAGGTAAATTAGACTTCATATTTGTACACGAGAACTTCCAACTTGTTCGAGAGAAAAAAAATGCTAATTCGTTGGCCGAGATCA
Organism: Penaeus japonicus; assembly: GCA_017312705.2. NCBI lineage: Eukaryota > Metazoa > Arthropoda > Malacostraca > Decapoda > Penaeidae > Penaeus > Penaeus japonicus. The sequence continues at coordinate 18,553 of BOPN01001514.1, forward strand.
TTGCCCTTGTAGTTGTGACAGACGCTTTTATAATTGTCTATTAAGTAATTAACTGCACCGAATGCTGTAATGGTGATAATGAGGTAGATAATGGATACTGACGAGTAATCAAGTCTGATGTCTCATTCTCTCTGAAATCCACAGTTCTATTAATTTCGCAGCGGCGTCCTTTTGTCATCTTGCAAGTTAATGTCTTCCTCTTGAGCCTCTTGTGTTGCAGCATCATCGCCCCTCCCCCCACCGCATGAAATGGCGCAAGTATGTTTAAATAGCGTGACTGCTAGTAGTAGTAGTAGTAGTTCAGCTCGACGAGTAACCTGTAATTAATCCTTGCATGACTACCTAATGTCAGGCTATCTTCTGACCGATCACAAGTCATTACAGATCACTAATCATTCGCCGATTACCGTAAGCGCTGCGGCTGACCGCACGGGCGAATTGCAACAAGCGCTGATATGGTGATTGATCGCGAAGGATTGTTGCAATCCCTACTATCCTTTCTCCAGTCAAATGCAAGCCTGGAGGAGCAATGTGCTGACAATATGCTGTTTACACTTTTTTTTTTTTTATTTTTTTTTTTCATGGCTCATGAGATGCTCTGTGATGGTTGGAGCTCTCGTTTGTCGCCTTACTCTTACGCAATCATCACAACAACGACGAAAAAGAAAACAAACCTACATTGGGCGCCACATACTTGCTTGCGTGCGTCTGGAACAGAACAATGTTTCGAGGGTGAGAAGACCGAGTCCCAAATCGACCCGTAATAAACCCCCTTTTCTCCGATTATTCTATGAATTCCTCTCTCACGTTCCGCTGGAGTTTACCCTCTTTACACGCGCCACGACGCCAGATTAACGCCGCGTGGGATACGTGTCGTAACGCTGAGTTAAGTGTGGCTTTTCCCATAACATCTCCTGGCGCCGCTCCCACCATCACACACTCGCCCGTGAGAGGCAGGGTCCATAGGTGGCCAGGAATGGGAATGGGAACGGGATTGGTCCATAGGTGGCCAGGAATGGGAATGGGAGCGGGATTGGTCCATAGGTGGCCAAGAATGGGAATGGGAACCGGTTTTGGGATGAAAGGGGACAGGATTGGGAACTAGTTTGGGAATGGTGCTGGGAACGGGATTGGTCCATAGGTGGCCAGGAATGGGAATGGGAACCGGTTTTGGGATGAAAGGGGACAGGATTGGGAACTAGTTTGGGAATGGTGCTGGGAACGGGATTGGTCCATAGGTGGCCAGGAATGGGAATGGGAACCGGTTTTGGGATGAAAGGGGACAGGATTGGGAACTAGTTTGGGAATGGTGCTGGGAACGGGGTTGGGATTGGGAACGTGCGTGTGAGGGGGAATGTCAATTCGGAAGTGTGGAATCTTGACTGGCTTAACTGGAATCACTCTGATGACATACGTGAATCTTGTCTCTGTTTTTTTATAGCAACTACGCACAGATTGCAATGCTCCATTACTATTTTCGCACAAGTCCATGAGTATATTTATAGCCTTTCCTGTGACAACACCCCTTTATTACGTGGTGCTCTTAAAACACGAGGCCTACACGACTAACTCAAGACATGTGACAAAGCAAGGGTTCTCACGCTCGGGGCAATAAATTTACGGCTATCTCACGCCTTTATAATATTTTGTTTCATAACGCCGTCACAATGGAAGCAGAACTGTTATCATCTCGG
>BOPN01001514.1:25246-32746 GCA_017312705.2 Penaeus japonicus
TGGCACTCTTAGTTTGAAGCTCAAAACAGATGAAGTTTTTATTTATTTATTCTTCTTCTTCTTATCATTATTATTCTTTTTTTCTTTTTTTTAAGAGGCGGTAATAATTGAAGAGACTAATCATCACCAGAGAATGTATTTCTAGGTGCTGGCTTGATGAAGTTTCGAGTTGTAAAACGAGTCGAAAGGAGGTCGAAAAGGAGGAATTCATTTCTCTGTTTCTAAACAAAGGAAAATCCGAGTAATCTAATGACAAACCTCAGGATCAAAATCACATGAAAGTACAATAACAGAAGATATACATCTCGATCATTTCACTAATTTTATCTTTTTTTTGAGGGGGGGGAGGGGGGAATCAATGGATCATCAAGTTGCACATTCAACTTTCGCTCTCTTTCATTCATCGCCTCGTATTTCGCTTTTATAATTTCACATCCGCCCCCTGCCCCATACCCCCCCCCCCCCCAGGTTCCCTTTCCTTCGCTTCCATGTTATAAAATATCTCTTCTAGGGACGGACATTCTCCAGCCTCAGGGCAACTTTTACTCTGATTAGCCAATTAGCCCATTATAATCCCATACTCACTCACTCACACGGTATACACCCCTCCTATACTCGCCCACTATTACGGGCCTCTTACCCATTCATCAAATAGATTCTCTTTCACTCTTTCACCGAACTCATACTTACGTAGTGGCTACATACCCCGCCCCCTCACAGACAGACAGGCAGACAGATAGATAGACAGACAGACACAGACACACACACCCTACACACACACACACACACACACACACACACACACACACACACACACACACACACACACACACACACACACACACAACACACACACTCCCCCTTCCCCCCTATACAAGCACATACACCCCCCTCCACACACACACACTTTTACGCATTCACCCGTTACTCACGATGGGTGTGGCTCCCCCTCTACCCCCTCCCCCCTTCTCCCCCACAGTTCTCCCACGCTTGACCAGCCCGGAGGCGAAACACACTTTTTTTTCTCACACTAAATGGGAGTTCCCTGGCCACACCTTTCATACCTGTGTGAGGGAAATTGCAGTATGAATATTCATTTTCTATGATCTATTCCTGTGCTATAAATAGTATGATATAAATATAGATATAAAAAAGTAATATAAATATTGATCTGGTAACGAACGAGGGGAAAACGAGGCGTTATGTGCGTATTATGTATATACTTTATATGTGTGTATATATGTTTATATATATAAATATAAATATAAATATAAATAAATATATATATATGTATATATATATATATATATATATATATATATATATATATATATATATATATATAAACACACACATATATTTGTGTGGGTGTGGGTGTGTTTGCGTGTGTGTGTGTGTGTGTATGGGATGTTTTCTGCCATCAAATAAGGAAGCGACTCAAACCCAAGCCATGGCGCTGGATACTAATCAAATCCCACCTGATGAATACAATGCTTCTAACTAGAATTAATGACGGCAATTTTCGTTATCATTGTCTGTTGATCGGGGAGAGAGGGAAGAGGGGAGGAGGAGAAACGAGGGGGAGGGGGGAGAAGAGAGCGAGGGAGGTGTGCGTGTGGGGGGGGGGGGGGTATCATCCACTTACTTGGGCTTTTACCTCATCTAGAGAAACCGAATGGGACCCGCTAACTACTTAATGATATACCGGGAACGCTGAGCACAGGGGGCATCCACCTGCTAACCCTTCCACGCCTCTCCTTCTATCCTCTCCTGCCCTTCTCTCCTTCTATCCTCTCCTGCCCTTCTCTCCTTCTCTCCTCCTCTGGTCCTCCCTCTCCCCCTACCCAGTCCCGTCTTCTATCCTCTCACGCCTCTCTCTTTCCCCTCCCTATGCCCTCCTTTTATCCTCCCCTTTCCCTCCTTCTCCTTGCCCCCGCCTTATCCTTCCCAGCATCTCCTTCTCCCACACCCTCCTTCTCCGCCTCTCCTCCCCTACCCCTCCCTCTCACCTTCCTATAACCTCCTTCTCCCCGCCCCTCCCTCTATCCTACCTCGTCCCTCCCCCTCTCCCCCTCCCCCCCTCCCATTCCCTGCCCCTTACTCTATCCTACCTCGTCCCTCCCCTCCTCTCCCCTCCCATTCCCCGCCCCTTACACTATCCTACCTCGGCCCTCCCCCTCCCTTCCCCTCTCCTCCCCTCCCTCCCCTCCCTTCCCTCCCCTCTCTCCTCCTGTCATTACGGTCCATCAGCAAAGGAAAGCCAGGCAGCACACACACAGGTGATGTAGCAGGTATACTTTGTTTACACATTTCGATAACAATTAGCGCTAACATCCGGTACGATCTTTCTCTGTTGACTTTGGCGTGAAGGGAAAGCGCGGTCATAGTTGTGGTGATGGTGGTAGCAGGCATGGCATTGTTGTTGATGGTCAAGTCATTGCGACAACAATTAACAAGCACGTTGCATATTATAAAAAGAAAATAGAAGTTAGATAATTAGTAGTCGCTATTTCGGAAATTATAACGGCCACGATATGAAAATTCCCGGGTTGCATTGCAATACGGAATTCTTCCATAGCGCAGGTTGATCATTTTCAAAGGGTGAAAGGGCGTGTTTAGGCGCCTAGGCAGTAGGTTCTGCGGGCGGCAGGTGGACTAGAGCGCAGATATGATTCAACCAGCTAGACGCGGGCGGTGGGCGTGGAAAGCGCGCGTGACGGGCGGGTGCAGGAGGTAGGCGGGGTGGGCGGGGAAGGTCATGGGTACCGCCGTTTCGATCCGTGATGGAGAGGCTGACCCGACTTTCCCTCGAACCTATGAGGCCAACCAAGTCAGCAGCTCCATTCTGATTCAGATTTTCCCTCGCGCCCCTGCCTGTGATGAGCCCATGACGTCAGCACGGAACCCGCCCTGGTCTGGTTTCTATCTGGTTCGAGGTACAGGAGCATTCGGTTCCTTCACGTAGCTCCTTTGGCGCGAAACCGGGTCGTCTCTTTCCTCGACTGCAAACTCTTTCTTTTCTTCTTTTTGGTTCTTAATGCTTTTATTTCTTATCTCATTTGCTTAATGCAGATAATTGTAATTATAAATTTATGTACACTTATGTACACGATTCCACAGAGGACATTAGTCTCATACGTGAACTGAACGGAAGGTGGTTATGTTGACAAAATGCTGTACAATAGTCCTACTTCATGGAACGTTGCTTTCAGTATGAGCAATAATGCGAAAACATGCTTTCAGTGCAATGATGCAAAGGCTCTATCCCGACGGGAACTTACCCTTGTCTAGTTCAACAAAGGACCACAATTTTTGATTGTTGAGGAATCTATTGTTGGGAATATTCCTCTATTGTCATGTACCGCTTACTGTAACTGTATAAAAGGCTGGATCCACGATCTCTACAGACAAATACTGTGTAAAAAAAAAGAGAGAGAAAAAAAAAAAAGTTATTAGATAGCACTGCCTACTTATATTTTCAACATTCGACTTCTCTACAGCTATAGCTTCTGGCATGAATGTTAAAAGCAGGACGTCAGCATTCCTCGTCCGTCTGGCCTTCCCTCCGTACATGGACAGAGGCGCACGAGGGCCCAGGACTGTCACCGGGAAAGGATAAACGCACCACTTCATTTGGGGTAACGCAGCTCTCATTACGTATGGGGAAAGTGTCACCCGGGGGTTTCACTTTGGCAAGGGTATGACCACTTCATTTCCCGGCTGGTATGTCATCCCTGAATACAAAGGAGACGTCATGCACCCTCGTTCATATGATTCTCACTCTACGGAGTACCATCGTGCATGTTAGTCACATGTTGTTTCAGATATTGCTTCACATCCCCATTCCGAATCAGGCAGTTTAAGATCGAAATACGGTGTACATAAATACTGTTTTAATGTGATTTATGTATTCATATGTGGTGAACTTAAAAGTACATTTCCATTAAAACAATTAGGAAATTGTCTATACAGATATGAACATATGAATCAAAATGTGAATGGAAGTGTGTAACAGTGGACATGGAGGTATACGAGCCAAGTAAAAGGAAATACAAATAGACGTGGGAAACGGTAATAATTCACAACAAAAAAGTGAAAGGAGATACAGCAGAAGTGATCAATGAATTTAATTGGCGGTAGAGAATGAGTACGTAAAGGAAGGAGAGAGAAGAGCACACACACACACACACACACACACACACACACACACACACACACACACACACACACACACACACACACACACACACACACACACACACACAAAACATGTTCGAACAGCTCTGTAATTGTCTGATCCAATTGTGAGGTGGCTCATGCGATCGTAACACTACACTTTCGGGCTGGCTGGGGGGGCCGTCATCCAGTGTTTCTTGTTCTGCCTCCCGTCTCCAGTCAGGCAGACACGTGTGACCTAGCTCCGCCATGCATGACATTGCTGCGCCACCTTAAGTAGTTCCATCATGGCCTCTCACAAGATAAGAGGATAAAAAAAAGTTATAAATAGAAGTGTATAATGGCTGGCTTAAAAATACTCAAGAACTTCAAACGAGACTGAAATTCGGTGCATGATAAAATAGGCTTCCACAAAAGTCAACGAAACCAGAAAGGCTCCAACACCAAATACAGTTTCTCTTTCTATGATTAGCTTTTGCAATACGGCATTTTCTTCTGCAGAAAACGAGTGCCTTTATGGGTGTCAACAATTAGGCTTGTTAGTCTTTAAGCCTTGTTTGATCCAATGCATTGTTGCAAGAAGTACAGGCAAGTATAAACTGACTCTCTGTTATGGAGTTTTCGTTACGAATCTAGGATTTCTGGACGTGATTTAGCTGCTGTGTTTATGTCTGTGTGAGAACAACTTTAAAACATATGTGTATGTATATATTTATGTAAGTATATGTATATATGTACATATCATATACATATGTATATATATCATATATATATATATATATATATATATATATATATATATATATATATATATATATATGTATATATCATACCATATATATATATATAGATATATGTACACACACACACACGCGCGCGCGCATATATATATATATATATATATATATATATATATTTATATATATACTTATATATATATATATACTTATGTATATATTTATATATATATAGTTATATATACACATACATATATATATATATATATATATATATACATACACGTACACACACACATACACATACACACGCACACACACACACACGCACACACACACACACACATACACACACACACACACGCACACGCACACGCACACGCACACACACACACACACACACACAAAGAAACAAGTCATGAACGTTCTTTTCGCCACCGTAAGCTGAAACTTTCTCCGGAAAAAAATAATAAAACACATAAACACATACTGCAATGGAATTCCTCACGTAACAAGCCATCAATCACATCCAAAGCGCTACGCCATCCACGCCTGGTAGGTCTTATTAGCCAACCACACGGCTCAACCATCGAGACGCTCGTAATGACAGCTTCCTACCCTGGTTCTTCGGATGCAATTGCAAGCAGATGATAAGAAACAACAACGGGATGCCTTTTCTTCATCATTTTGACAAGTCATGGAGGACGGAACTTTATGCATGTGCAGACGGATTAATAAAGGCATAATTGATAAACATATTCATCCATAATTCACAAAGGGCATTTGTCTCAAAATGTCCGGTATGATATATTATAAGCATTTTATCTTAACATACTAATATGAGGACGGAGAGAGAGAGAGAGAGAGAGAGAGAGAGAGAGAGAGAGAGAGAGAGAGAGAGAGAGAGAGAGAGAGAGAGAGAGAGAGAGAGAGAGAGAGAGAGAGAGAGAGAGGGGGAGAGAGAGAGAGAGAGAGAGAGAGAGAGAGAGAGAGAGAGAGAGGAGAGAGAGAGAGAGAGAGAGAGAGAGAGAGAGAGAGAGAGAGAGAGAGAGAGAGAGAGAGAGAGAGAAATGGAAAGGGAAGGAGAAAGGGAAAAAGAAAGAGAAAGGGAGAAAGAAAGAGAGAAAGAGAGAGAGAGAGAGAGAGAGAGAGAGAGAGAGAGAGAGAGAGAGAGAGAGAGAGAGAGAGAGAGAGAGAGAGAGAGAGAGAAATGGAAAGGGAAGGAGAAAGGGAAAAGAAAGAGAAGGGAGAAAGAAAGAGAGAGAGAGAGAGAGAGAGAGAGAGAGAGAGAGAGAGAGAGAGAGAGAGAGAGAGAGAGAGAGAGAGAGAGAGAGAGCGAGAGAGAAAGAGAGAAAGAGAGAAAGGGAAAGGGAGAGAGAAATAGAAAGAGAGAGAGAGAGAGAGAGAGAGAGAGAGAGAGAGAGAGCAGAGAGAGAGATTGAGAGAAAGAGATGGAGGGGGGAGAAGAGAAAAGGGAAAAAATAAGGAAAATAGAGACAGAAAGGGAGGGAGATAGAAAGATAAATCGACAGACAGACAGGGATAGAGAAATTGATAGAGCGAGAGAAAGAGAGACAACGGTGAGAGACAGAAAGAGAGATTAATTGAGAGAGAGAGAGAGAGAGAGATGCACGAAATTGATAGGCCTACACGTAGGCGGATACAAACAACATACAAATACCACACATGTAACCGCGCTGAGCAGGTTTCCAGATCATAAATCTCCCGTGAGCGAATGAAACCTCCACAAGCAAGCATCAAAAAGCAAAAATAAAGTAAAGAAAAGGCAAATGGAAAAGAAGAGAGGCAAGTAAAGTAGGTTAGTGAGACAAAGAAGAGGAAAATACTGAAGCAGGAAAAATGTGTGGGGAGTAACCATCGTGAAAAAAATCCACTTATGTTGACTATGCATGAGAAGGAAAAGAGTGGAAACTAATACGAACAGAGTTTGATGAAAGGTGGAGGCAAAGGGAGATGATAACGATTGTGGAGTAAAGGAGACGACACTTAGAAAAAAAATATATGTTAACTCAAAATAATGACTGTGATAGATATCCTTTTATAATTATATTCTCCGTGTGATCTGTTAAGTGCACTTAAAACAGGTACACACTTAATTTATCACATGGAGAATATAGCTGTACGTGGAAGAGGAAGAAACGACAATTAATTTTGATTTAAGAAATGAATAACCTCGAAACGATTACTACTCGTGAACTGAATGACAAAACACGATCGTATTAATTAAGAGGCAAAATCGGTTTATTGAAAGATGAGACAACGGATTCGGAATTCTCCTGGCTTCCATCTTCAGGTCTGAGAATGACTACCTTTTAAGTCTATACAATGAAAATTAGTCTTGAAGATCCATGACATTATATGTATGATTTTGAGTACGTGCGTGTGCTACTTTTACAATAATAGACTCGTATGCCGTAACTGGTTCCTGGTAGGGTGGTTACGTACTTCATAATGCAGCTTTGATGAAGGCAGCTGCCCTGGTTATCGTCTTCATACAGAATTCTCATTCCCCATAATCGCCCTTGCTGATACTAAACCAGGGTGACAATCGGCGTCTTAGTATGAG
>BOPN01001514.1:37746-47746 GCA_017312705.2 Penaeus japonicus
ACATAGGCTGGATAATGAGCAGATCTGTCATTCAAAGTCAATGCAGGACAGCAATGTTCAATATCAACGTTCACCGACCTTGATTTTGCTGATAATGAGTCTCCGGGGACCTTATAATAGTGTCTTTGGTGCAATCAGCAGTGAGATCACGCCAAGGGTCAAGAGCTCTCTTGGACGAAGACCAAAAACCAGGGTTTTGGGCAACTGCATCAGTTGGTACGTATTTGCTGCGAAGACACTTTAGTCACACGGAGTTTTACAGATCTTAGTAATGTAGTTCATGGTTCTAGAATGTCAACAGACGGAGTCGTGAACTCGCTTGACTGGAGTATTTGGGGACACCGGTACTTGGGTAGAAGGGACAGACTATGATCTTCGGGTAGAAGGAACAAACTATGTGTCTTCGGGTAAAAGGAACAAACTATGTGTCTTCAAAGGCCTCATAGTGTACGGCTGCAAAACTTAGACTTTATCTCGTGCCACGGAGTCTCGCTTTGCAGTAGGACCTTGCATCGGGTCACGTGGTACAGTTGGCAGGACCATGTGTTCAACCAACGACTGCACCGTTAGACTGAACCTATTACCCATGCAGGATCGCCAACTCAGGCTAATCGGACACTCGGCTCGTATCCTTGAGAATTATCACACCCATCATAACTAGAGAAAATCCTGGATGGTGGAGACCTGTAGGACGACCAAGGAAGATTCGATTAAATTCGATCACGAGGAACTAGTGCTACCTAGTGCTAGTGAAGAGGAACCCTCATGACTAGAAGCGGAGGGTGGTTGTGGCAATGAGCCATCTCTAACATCGCCCCCCCCCCTCCCCCGACTGATTGATTAGTAGTATTAGAAAAGAATAATCATAGCAATTAAGGTAACAATGATATTGGTGACAATTAAGATAATGTACCAAAGTACTCTTAACCCCTATAGATTTCCCTGGTAAGCATGATTCACTCTTGTCATTTTCTTTTGTGGGTGACGAATGTAGTATACAAGTTTATTATCAACAAAATTACTAGCGTTTTAGGAAGTTATATAACGTATACTCTGTTGCCATGAGATTTATCCTTGGGATGTAGGCAGTGAGATCATCACAACAACAATACCTGAATCTCTGATGTTTATTCTAGCTTAAAAATAAAATTGCAGACACGCATACACCGTATTCCTGGCTCAAGTTTATATTTAGATTATGAATCTGCGATTCATCGCTTTGATATGCCTTTGTTAATACCATGTATTAATCTATGTATTAATCGTGATTATGAAAAAAAAAAAATGATGTATCCTTGCTTCCACAATAGTCAAAAGATAAAATGAAAATCAGTTGAATGTGTCAGTCTGACAACAAAGAGTAGAGATCTCGTTAGCGGCGAGATTATCATCTGAATCATCGCTGGCGTCCGTCTGATAGCACGGCTAATCAGTGGGCTACTAGGTTCCCGATAGACAGGGCTTTTACTACTGCTATAACATTATGTCAAGGTAGTTAAATCCCTCTCTGAGATGTCCTCAGATTCCAACTAGGTCTTCTGATCTCTAGATACAGCCAAAAGCTGGTAAGAACTCCTTTATCAGAGACGTTTGCATTTTTTGTGTTGGTATAGCGTTTCTCCTCTTGGTAAGAAGGTGCTCTTTCTCGCTTACTCTTGAGATATGGGTTCCAGGGGAGCTCCTCGAGAACCGACTCCTTCCTGACAAGACAGGCAAGGCTTAGGCATCATGATTCTTACTATACTAGGACCCTTTCATTCTATCTGCTTTGCCTACCTTTATGCGGTAACACTATGGTATTACCGCACTTCGGTGCTTCAAGTGTCAGAGACACTTAAAACACCGAAGTGGTTCAGACTCACACATCCTGGGGTTATATGAGCGAGTTTTCCAGGTTGAGAACGCTATCTGGAATTCCCTTCATGTTTACCACCTTTCCCTTCTGCAAGCAGGAAGTCCCAGCGACTTGTTGATATGTTATTAACTCAAGGTTGTACATGAGAGGTACTTCGTTTCCTTGAGGAAGCTCTGGGTCCTCTAGGACAAAGATCATACTCCTGTCATTGCAAATCTTGATAGACCTAGCATTCCTCTTACTTCCAAGTGCTATTATCAACTGGTATGCAAAGCAATCAGGTTTAGGGGTTAACTTAAGGATTGTTAGGCGACACTCAATCAGAGACAATTCCTGGTCTAGATATTCATTTTACGGCCAGTCCCTGGTCACAGAAGTTGGTGCTCTGAAAGGACCGTCTTAGTTCTGTACCTTTCAACTGCAAGTCTTGAGGGGTAGGTCCAAGCTCCATTTTCATTGTAAAAAAACAAGTAGGGCTCCATAGTGACAGCCATGGTCAATATTTTGCTCAAATCGTCAATACCATGGAACTGTGGTGTGCTGGATAGAAAAAATTGCCATATATGGAGCACTTCTCTCGCCCTTTCATGCTTCCACCCACCACTGAGTCTTCCAAATGGAGGCTTAGCATCCGACCCTGCATGCCTAAGAGCCACAAGGATGTTGAGAGGGTCCACACAGCCACTAACCTACTAACGGTAGAATAAAAATAGAGACAGAGAGAGTCAATAGTTTTTCACTTAAAACTTTACAATTCATCTTAATCATAACAAATCTTTCTTAGTTCTCAGACTTTACATGTAGTTTTTTTTTGTTTAAATATTCGCTTTCAGTATGTAATAGGATGTCAAAATAATTTATTTTACAAAAATTTTGTCTACAGATATACTTGAATAAACTGACAGTTCATGAAATTCATACTTGTTGAAATGCCTGTGTAGACATTTCATACTGTATCGAGCTAAAACAAAAACACAGGCTAATTACTAGTCTGGGAGACATAAATCCAATAATTACAGATGGTATCTATACATGTTGTAGTGAGGGTATGCCCAATTTCAGATAGCACTTATATGCATCATGATAATGAAGGCTGCCCTCCATTCAGCATACCATGTGCCTGTGATGTTTTATAGCTCTTATAGCACTAGTTCTCAAGTTATGGTCTTCCAAACTCAGCCAAAACTATATTTTTTTCAATGCTTTGGTTGAATAAACAGTAATCTGTTTTATTGTTCCTCTACTTCTTATTTCCATCTCAATGGGGCAACCTTGATATTAACCCATTCACGACGGGGGCATTCCAGCCTTGAATGTCACAATGCCGGGGCTTTCGAGTGCTTAGGCCTAAATCAATTAAATGGCTGGCACAATATTGTGCCGCCTGGCCACTGGGCTTTTGAATGAGCGGTACAGTAGTGTACCACCCGTCCAGAGAGGGTTAATATAGATAGGGGTATGCCTCTATCTAGATTAGTATCAAGATTGCCCCCTTGAGATATAGATTAGAAATACAGGGACACTGAATAACTTCACAACACAAGACATGTAACATATGTGTTTTCGGTATCTCAGCATCTGATGACGAGCAAATGAAAACACGTTTACTACATCTCCTGTGTTGTGAAGTTATTCAGTCTCATTTATATCATTATCTACTTCTGTCATAATTATCTTAATAATAGTCCTACTAAAGCAGCTAATGCAGTCCAAATGTTTCCCAGATTATTTGGGTTAATTATGTTTAATACATAGAGTGGTTTTTACAATAAAAGAATTGTAACTACACCTGATATGCCATATCTTTAATGAATATCATCATTCTAAAATATGAAATAGATTTTGGAAAATAAAACAAGAGGGGTTTCCCTAATATTTGCTTCATTCGCTCAAAATCTTCTGATATACAAAAAGTGACTAGTGCAACAATATTTACATTATATTGACAAATACATTTACACATCAACAAGAACAATGTTTTGCCCATCGAGGATATGGAATGGCATCCTTGATATTACTTATACCAAGTATAAATTGCAAAAATCTTTCAAATCCGACTCCAAACCCCCCAGAGGGGGCTCCACCTCCAAAGGTACGCAGATCTAGGTACCACTGCAGATTTTCCACAAGTCCACGTGCCTCGAGCTCTTTGTGAAGAATCAGTGGTCGGTCTTCTCTTAGTCCACCTCCTGCCACCTCGCCAATGCCTGGTAAGAGCAAGTCTACTCCCAGAGCCTGTCAAATACATCAGATCATAAACAGTGATATAAAACACTCTAATAATTATGAATGAATACAATGGTGTATTGTGTTCCAGAGGATAAAAGGTGGCCAATCATATAGCTATAGAGTACATTCTCAATATAACTCTCTTTCTGCACAATAATGTTATTTTAAAAGACTGATTTCATCTACAGCTTTTATGCAATGTTACTGCAAAGAAATTAATTGTATATTGGTTTTAATGGTAACCTTCCATAGTACAAATAACATCAAATACCATTTTAATTTTGTTGATTATTTTTACCATATATATATATATATATATATATATATATATATATATATATATATATATATATATATATATATATAATATATATATATACATACATATATATATGTATATGTATATGTATATGTATAAGTATATGTATATGTATATATATATATATAAATATTTATATATATATATATATATATATATATATATGTAATAATAATTATCATTATTTTGCTTATAGGAAGAGAAAGACCTATTCTTCAAGAAAAAAGTAATACATTAAATTGGTAGGAGAAAAACAACAACAACAACAACAACAACAACATACCACATCAGAATTATCATCTCTAGTACGCATATAGAAGGCTTTAGTTTTCTTGGGCCAGTCAGTCACAAACAAAGGTCTGTTGCCTGCGTGATGAGTTAAGAACAGCTCATGCTCTTTCCCAAGATCATCTCCCAATGATGGTTTTGTCTGGAAGTGCTGAGAATTTTCTTGCAAGAGAGCCATAGCTTCTTGATAAGTCATGTGGATAAAAGGCTGACTTAATGCTGTTTTCACAAGTTCCTGAAAAAAAAAAAGAGTTAGAGATAAAACTAAAATTGTAAGTGTAGTCTGCCTGTAGGAAATGAGTCATTTATGAGTCAAAGACACCTGTGTCTATGCTCCCGAAATCTATAAATTATTATCAGAAGTATACTTGAAAATGGCATCTTGTAAAGATTTACTTAATTTCTCAAAAAGATCAGACAAGTTCAGGGATATAGAAATGATATCAGCTCATCATTATGTACAAGATTAATATATTATTGTAAAGGCTTTATGAGCATTGTAATGTTTTCCTTATATTTCTGAAGGATATATTCACAGATATTCAGATAACTCAACTCAAATATGGAAAAATAAAGATTTATGCATTTTCTGTTATCATAATACAATAGCATGAGGGGAAAGAAAATGCTAGGTCAATGTTTGCATTAGATTGCAGGATCTATCACATGGTGTAACTCCTTTTTCAAAATTAAATATTAGTACAAGGGTAATCATTTATGAAGGGCAGTTTTCTTCACATATTTTTGCATTGTCTTTTTTTCTTTATTAAAAAAATGCTTACCAGAAGATAAAAGCAACTCCTAATACAAGTGAAACATCTATGCAACAGTTGAGTCTCATAGATCTTTTGAGTCCTTGAAGTCAAACAATCTCATATACTTTGAAATACTGATGTAGCAATATATAAACTCACTGGAATATGCCTGAAACCAGATTTAAAGAAGAAGAAGAAAACTATGGAGACAAAGAAAAAGAAGACGAAGAAGAAAGAAACAAGGAAAAAAAGGCAGTATGGCCTAAGCTAAAAATTGGAAATGGCCTAAAACTTAGTCTGAATGCTAGAATTGTAAATAATTTGAATAGTCTCTTTGACAGGACATTCATATGGCAACACAAAAAGTTGATCCGTTGTCATGAAAGTTAAGAGAAAATAGTACAAATTGCTATTTTTATCCTTAATTAAGTTACAGTTACTTACTTCTGCATGTTCATTTTGTTTCCAGTGAATCAAAACATCCTCTTCATTATTATCCAGAACTCTTTGCAGGGAGGACTTTAAAAGGTCTTCTATTCTATTCATGAGCTTTTGTAGACCTTCAGGCCCACTGAGAAAAGCTTCCTCTGCCTCAACCATCCAGAATTCTGCCAGATGTCTCCGCGTTTGAGAATTCTCAGCTCGGAAAGCTGGATTGAAATTGTATACCTTCGATAAGCCACTAGAACCACAAAATAACATTGCCATTAACACAAGAGACATGGAACAGAAAAACTGAGAGAAAACAAATTGAATGCACTTATACCATTACTAGAAAGAAATATGAAGGTTAAATACTAATACTGGGAATCTCTGATGATGATATTTCTCCTATAATCTCACAAAGACTTATACAAAGAATATAAAGAATCACTACGTACCTTGCCATGGCCTCTAGATGTAGCTGTCCAGATACTGTCAAATATGCTGGATGACCAAAATATTTTGTAGAGAGTGACTTTTGTGAACTACCATCTGCAAAAAGGGGCTAAAATTTTAAATGAGATTAGTGCCATTAAAAGGACCAGTAACGAAATATAGCACAAGAAGACTTCAAAACTATCCTTTCTTTTTCACAATAGTATATGACAAAATCCTAATTAAATCAATCTCACCTGAACTAAAAATACTTCTCCTCCCCCTTCACAGTCATTGGCTGTCAGAATGGGTGTGTCGATGTTGATAAAATCTTCCTCGTTGAAGTACTCTTGCATGGCCAACTTTGCCTTAAATATGGAAAGAAAAAGAAGAAACAAGAATGATTTAATATGATCTAATATGGACTACTTTGGTACAAACTAACTAAAACTCTAGGACTGCATTATATGAACTTTCATGTAGTATAAAGATTCCTATCTAAGGCTGATGGATATTTTAATTTCCAATGTTTGGACAAATGGACTCTCTAAAGGTCCTTCATAGAAGTTTTTCTAAACAGACCCACATATCAAGTTCACTACACTGCTCATCTCCTATTCTTTCATAACCTTTAAAGGTTACAAATCTAAAGCAATCTGTATGAGTTCAATTGAGCTACAAATACAGAATTATATTAAGCTTTAACATTTGTAAAGCTTCTTATAAACAACATACATCTGGCAATGAACATTATTGACACTATGCTTGCTATGGCAAGCATGAAGACACTGCTTAAAAAAAAGAAAGAAAAAAAAAAAAATTGTTGAAGAATACTTAAAACACTGAGAACCCAATCCATTTGGTAGGTACTTATAGTCTAAACATATGTGCATTTTTTTTTCATAAGAATCATCAGTACTAATTCATACCTCACATGGATAAATGTTTTTTTTAGCATATTTGAATCCTTGATACAATCATATATATATATATATATATATATATATATATATATATATGTATATGTATATGTATATGTATATGTATATGTATATATATATATGTATGTATGTATGTTATGAATAATATGAATATTAAAATCATAATAATCCTATTCCATACTGTCTAAAAAGTCCATATTGATACAAAAGACCTCACTACCATGCTGACAACAAGATTTTTTATATATCTAAAAATGAATCTTAACCCACTGGTCGCAGTATTAAAAAAAGGTCTATGTAGTAGGATGGCGGGTTTGAATTGTCTGGCACGGTGCCATCCGCGTCTATGTCCGACTCTGCCTTGGCAGCAAATCATGCCATCCGCTGCTAATGGGTTAATTCTTCAAGTATGATTATATAGGCTCTATATTAAAAAAATGTACCTATATCCACATCTTACTACCCTCGTCTTATCATCTTATGATCTGATGAAGAAATGCATTAAACAATTACTTCTACCTACTCTAATTTAATCTATACAAAAAAATGTTCTGTATTTCTGGAATAAACATTTCAAAATCTACAATATGATGCTTAAAAACATAATAACAATTTATGGCTTCCTGTTTAACATTCATACAGGTTATACATGTCCTAACCTAAGCATGACTAAAATTGGTATGCTTTTCCTTTAGGGGTTACAAATGAAATATTCCTCTTTTGGATCCAACAAAGGTTTCTGTCAATGTGGCTGGAGCTCTTAGTAACCTTCAAGGTTCTAGGGGTTAACAACTGCCAAAATATCTGTCTCATCTACAACAACAACAACAACAACAAAAATCAGACAATGAGGACATGCAAATACTTCATGCACCTTAAAAAAATTGGGTATCTTTCATTATGCAGAATATTTTCACACTATGTCTAATTTTTGGGTAGGAGGAAAATGATAGATAAATATGTCATATTTATAAATCTACATACCTGTGATCTCACTCGAAAAATAGAACTAAAAGTATTAGTTCTGGCTCTCAAGTGTGAGAACTGGCGAATGTACTCTTGAGGATGTCGTTTTCTAGCTTTGAAAGGGTAGTTCTCTACTTGTGGTCCACCAATTAACTGTAAAGATATAATCATTTAGTAAAGATCAATAGAGAAGTGAAATTCATAATCAAACCATAACCTCCCTTCTATACATACAAATATATATCTTTATAAGACTCTTGGATGTGTGGACAATGCAAGGTCTAAGGATTTTTCCTTTTTTTTAACTAACAAAGCAAAGGTATTCGACTCACTTCCAGGACATCTGTTATGAGTTCTATCTTCTGTCCTTTGTGCTGCGAAGCCTGCAAAGTACCTGAGGCTGAGACTGAGGTGTGGTACCCTACTCCTGGGGGAATCTTCTTTGTTGGTATGACGACCTGTAGTAAAATGTAAAAGTCTTTGTAAAAGGATTATTGAAGTTGAATATCTGTTTCAAATCAAAATTAACATCTTTCTTAGTATTTCAAAGCCATTTCAAATTTATCCTTATAAATCAGCGTATTCTACTATAATTCAAATCTTAGCCTGGGTAGTCTATATATTTATTTCTTGCAGTTGAAAGTCAACTTTTTTTCTTCTTTGATCATGTTCATTTTTGGTTATATCTTAATTTCCTATTTGTGTACCCAAGCTATAGCACAATATATAAATAGTATTTTTATGAAAAGCTTATTTTTGATGATAAATATTTCAAGTATGATATTTCTTAAACCAAGACACATTATCTTGTTATAGCCAATATTCTCATATAGGTTGGATTTCACTAGTGCAGTAAGCTTGAGACCAGACAGGTGATGGAGTTTCTGGAGTTGTAACATTTGCAGTAAAGTAGGTAAAAGAGTGCATACATTGTACAGTATGACCAATACTGAGACAATTTATATGGGCATAAACCAAGCTCTGGCTTAGCCCAATGATGACGGGGTGTTACACACATATGACACGGCAAAAAGTGTGTGATGACGGGGCAACACACCAGTGTGACGTCCCTGAGGCGATATTACTTAGGCCCGGAGTGGGGGGTTGCCAGTTCTCGCTGGGTTCGTTGGCATTGGGTTAATGGATTTCTGTGTAACAATGTTAGTCCTATGGCACAAATTTGCTGGACTAACACACTAAAATAAGGAGACTTGTAACAAAATTAGAACCAGCAACACAAACTTTTTTGCTGTTGTTTCTTAACATTATATACTGTCATCCTATTCTGCTTCCAAGGTTCTTACTAGTGTACCACTTTGTTTATCTTTTGAGTTTTGACAGTATTCAGTATTTGTAATGGAGTTAATGTCACCTAGACAAGTATTGGTTTGCAAATTAATGACCAAAATGGGTACCTATCCTATGAATGCAGGAATGGTGAGATTCAACTTGTGATAATAAATAAAACTTCTACCTTTGGTATTAATAATATCACAGACACACACATTTTAAGTTGTCACTCTTACCTGTAGTTTATGAATACTTGAACCATCGTCGATGTCTATAAAAGATAACTCCTTTTGCTTTCGTATTCCTTTCACCCATCCCTGTGAATAAAAAGATCTCTGGTGATATGTGTAAAATAGAAATTTTCTTGCTATGCTCAATTAGACAGCACATATTACCTATACAGTATAATGAGACTAATATAAAATTGAGCTTGTTTGCCACAATAGACAAAATGAGTATACTGGAAAATGAAACACCTACTCTTAATAAAAGAATTTTT